>VIYE01000176.1:0-10540 GCA_008037345.1 Messastrum gracile | reverse complement strand
GCGCGGCCGGCCCTGCCACCCGCGGCGCCGGTGTGGCCGCGATGCAGTCGGCAAACATGGCCTTGAATGCCGCAAGGCTCGTTTGGTACATTGGGCCAAGGCCAGATAGGTCCCTGACCACGAACCAAAGGCAAGCAGCGCGCGCAGGGGGCCCGCGGTAGGCGCCGCGCGCTGCGTTGACCGTGGCCTCTGTGGCCTCCGACTCGCGCACGCGCCCCGCGACCGCGGCTGCGCCGGGAGGGGGATAGGCAGTTGGGTGGATTCAGGGTCGGGGAATGGGCGGTTGGTGTGGGGTTAGGTGATATGGGCGCCTTGCTGAGTGTTGATTGTTTTGCGATTCCTGTTCCTTTTGCCCTCTCTGTCACTTGCGCCAACCCCAGGCGACAGCTTGCGGGACGTCCCGCCGCTTGTGCCCCGCTGCGTCTTGCCTCCCTTCCCAGGCCCCCGGGCCCCCGCCCCGCGCGTGCCTCACCCCCGGTCGCGCGCGCCGCGTTGAGCGTCGCGATGAGGGCCTCGTCGTCCAGCAGGTGGCCCTCACCGCCCCGCAGCAGGCGCAGCACGCGGTCCTCCAGCTCCTGCGGGCCCAGAGGCGTAAAGGGGATGGACGCTGTGTGCGGCTTGGGCAAGGGGTCTGTTTGCACAGCCATTGGCCCACAACAACCTTGGCCAGGTCCACGGGCACGATGGGCAAGCCCCCCTTCAGGCAACCCAGAGCGCACGCCCCCGCGCCCACAAGCCCTCAAACGGCTCCTCCCCAAAGCGACCAACGCGGGCGAGCGAGCAAGAGCGCGCCTGCAGCTGGCGCTTGTCCGAGGCTATGGCTGCGGCCAGGCGGTCCCGCGCCTCCTCCAGCTCGGGGCGGTCCCTCCGCAGCAGCTCCCCCATCAGCTGCTCCTCCAGGCCCTGCGGCCGGGCACGTTCAGTTTTGCGGGTGCGGTTTTCAAGGTGCTGCGCCAGGGGCAGGGAAGCTGAGGAAGGAGATTGTCTGAGCTTTGCCCTGCAGCAGTGTGAAGCGTTGCCGTGCGTGCGTGCCCCACCTAAGGCACCCAAGCACGCGTGGCAGATGGAGCACACCTTGCCGCCCGGACATGCCCGCCTGCACCAGTGTTAGACCCACGGCTTGTGGCTGCTGCTTGGCTGTGCCCAACCGGCCTGCAATACACGCCAACCCACCTCGCGGGTGATGGCAAAGTTGACCAGGTTGACCCGCGAGCAGGCCTCAGGGAGGTAGTGTGGGTTTGGCAGCCGCGTCGCCAGGTACAGCCTGCATGGCGGCCGTGGCCAAATGAGGAAAGGAGCGGTCCAGGAAGTTATTCACCTGACAGGTAGCCGCCCCTCCAGCCGCCGTGTATGCCCACGCATGCGCTGCCGTTGCTCGCACCTCCACTCCCCCGCCAATGCAAGCCCCGAGCGCGCGGCGTCATAGCCCCACCTGAACCCAGCGCCGTACTCCACTTCCGAGTCCCCGAGGCGGATGAGCGTGCGCGGGCCTGCGAGAGCGCCGCGTTTGCAGTGAGTTTATGTCTGGAGGCGCCAGAACTGTGCACTCCTCAGCAGCCGGAGCCAGGGCCGCGGCAAGACCCCTGCCCCAGCGGAAAGCAGGAACACCGCCACCGCGCCACCCCGCCGCAGCTGGTCCCCGGTCCCCGGCCCCCGCTCCCAGCACGCGCCTTGCTTGTACGTCGCCCTCAGCAGCAGCGGGTTGAGGATTGGGTCCAGGGCCTCGCCCACGTCCTCAATCAGCAGCGGCAGCCCCGCTCGGACCGCGGCCTCGACGGCCGGCAGCAGCGCGGCGTGCGAGGAGGCGGGCACTGAGCGCAGGCCGCTGCGCTCCTCCAGGGACTTGACCCACCTTTGGGGGGTAGGGAGCGCAAGGGGAGGGGGCGCGTACGAGGTGTGGGGCATGTGCACGCGGGCAAGAGGATGGCGGGAAGCCCCAGCTAACAATCGGTTGAATCGCCGACAAAACCTGGGCGAATGCCCTGCCCTGGCTCCCGAAAAGGTGGTGCTGCGGGTGTGGCAGCGCCAGCAGTCCGCCGGTGGCGAGCTCGCGCTCTTGCTTCCAAGCTCAGGCTCCCCGGCCTTCAAGCCCCAGGCCGCCCCACCTCGTGCCCTGCTGCTCGGGGTCGATCATGAGCGGCCATCGGCCGCCGCCCTTGGCCACCAGCGCGCCGCTCTCGACCGAAACGCCGTCGGACGGCAGCCCGTGCGCCGCCCACTCGCGCAGCTCCAGGGGCGTCGCCAGCGCGGCGGCGAGGGAGAAGCCGGGCGTGGAGGGGATGCCGAGGGCGGCGCAGCGGGAGGTCCACGCGCCCAGCAGCTCGGAGCGGTAGGGGCCTGGCGCCGTGTGGATTGGGGAGAATCGATGCGAAGGATGCGGGAGCTGACGACGAGAAAGGGACAGAGGTTGTGGGCGTGCAGGTGGTTGCGCGCTAACATAGGGCCGCGCGAGCCCGGGCCTGACAAGGCGTGCTGCCTGAGCTTGCCACGCGCGTCACCTGTGAAGGGCCCGACGTAGGAGACGCACGCCGCCGCCAGCAGCGCGTCGCCCGGCAGCCGCCCCAGGCGCTCCGAGAGGGCCTCGGCCGCCGCCTGCCAGCGTGTCAGCTCGTCGCCCAGCAGTGACGTCAGCTTGCCTGCGCGGCTGAAGCGCCGCTGGCTGAGGTCGGCCTGTTGTCAGAGGACAAAGGGGAGGCAAAGCGTGTAAGCATAGTGGCATGCATGGCGCATCCCATGCATAGGCACACGCGAAGCACTCCATGCAGTCAGAGGGTTCAGGGTTTAGGGTGCCGCGTGCCCTGGCTTTCTCGTCTGCCTGCCGGACCTGGAAGGTGAGGGAGGCGAGCTCGGCCTGCGTGTCGGCCAGCTGCCGCTGCAGCGCCGCGACCTTCTCGCGCAGCGCGGCCAGCGCGGCCCGCTTCTCCGCCACCACCGCGTTGCTGGCGTCCAGCGCGGCCTGCGGCGCCGCAAAAACGAACGGGGAAGTGAGATCAGCGGCGCGTTTTGCATGGGTGCGTAAGCCTTTGCCTGGCCATTTCCATGACAGCGGCACGCGCCTGGTGGTGGGAATTTTTTGGCGGGATCTGTGGCAATTATTCAGGTGTCTGGCCTCGCAACCCAGGGCACGCCCTCGCACCTGGGCGGCCGCCAGCGCGAGGCGCTTGGGCTCGACCATCTTGAAGACGGCGGCGTATGTGTCCATCGCCCGCACCCACAGGCACATGCTCATCGCCGCCTTGGACTGCCTCGCGACCTGGTGGGTCAAAGGGTGGGGCAGGACATGCGATTTTGATCGTATCCCGGTCTGTGCCGCTTTGGATAAACCATGCAGGCAGTTGAGTACGGGCCAGCACAGCCGTGTGGCCCTCTCGCGCACCCGCCACAATGCACGGCCCCCCCAGGCCACCGCCATAGTGCGTGCCTGCTCTGGGGTGAACTGGGGGTCCGCCACGACCCGCTGCAGCTGGCGCACGACGCGCTCGGGCAGCGCGTCGCGGTCAAACTCGGTCAACCTGGTGTCAAGAGAGGGGCGCAGGCGGTCGGCGCTCGCGATGCCAGCTGCCTCTTTGCACCTGGTCAAGCAGCATGCGCGTCCCAGACGGGTCACGACCATGCCAGCTGCAAAACACGTCTGCCCGTACAGGACGGCTCACCGCTTGATGAAGTTGGGGTCGCCCAGCACGCGCTTTGCAGACTCCCAAGAGAACTCCTCGCCGCCGCCCTTCTCCTGTGGGGTGGCGGCAGCAGGCGCGGTAGCAGAGTAAACAGATTGCCTCGTGCGCGCGCACGCCCCTTCACATGCCGAGCGCATGCCGTCGCCACAGAGCAATGCCTTTGCGTGGACTGCAAGCCCAGCTTCGTTTGGGTATACCCAAAAACTCTATCTTCCACCCTTTCCACCGCTCGCCTGCAGCAGGATGCAGACCCCCTCCATGGTGAGGTGCACCAGGGCCGGGGGCTTTGTGAAGGTGCGTATCTCGATGATGTCCGCCTTGTTTAGGGCGTCCAGGGCCTGGGGTTTAGCAGGGGAGAGCGGTTTCCGGGAGTGAGGCATGGGGTTGGAACCGGGATGCGACCATGCAGGCGGAAGACTGGAAAGCCGAAGCAGGCAAGAAAAAAAGACCTCCTTGAGCGGGGCAAAGCGTGCGCCACTGCAGAAGGGCGGGTTCGCGCCCAATGCCATGTGATATCACGCCCAGGCACCTTGATTGCGGCCTCGAGTGCAGGCAGCGCCGACGCCAGGTCCGCCTCGGCCTCGTCCTTGAGCTTTGCCGTCATCGCCGCGCGCGCCGCAACCTCGGCTTCCTCGGCGGCGACAATCGAGGCAACCGCGCTCACCTCGGCTTGCTCCTTGGACACCTGCGCGGGTTGAGGAGCATGGGGGAGCAAGCAGTGAGGACGAGCGCAGCATTTTCAAAGGCAAAGCATGTGGGGCTGTGTGGCGGTGGGCCGGCTGCAGCATGGCGGCGGACGCCGCAAGCGGCGAACCAGCCCAACTCGCCTGCGCCAGGAGCTGCTGCGCGGCGGCCGTCTTTTGCTCGAGCAGCGGCGCGAGCGCGCCCAGCTGGCGCTGCATGCGGTCCACGGCTGCGTTGGTGTCCTGGTGGCGTGCGCGGCGTGCAAAAGGTGGGCGTGGGCGGTTCATCGGTGCTCTGCAACAGCTGCTGGCCGCTCCGCAACAGGTGCTTGCGCAGCCTAGGGATATGGCCGCTCCCCAGCTTCAGGATTCCCAGAGTCACACACCTGCAGCCGCGCGATGCCGTTGAGCAGGCGGTCGCGCGCCGCCTCCAGCTGCGCGCCCTGGGCGATTGAGGAGTAGAGCGCGAGGAAGTCCAGGAACGCCTTTGGGGTGACGTAAAATCTGTGAGGTGGGTTGCATGGGAAATAATCCGGGCAAGTGGGTTGCAACGGTTCGAAGGGCTGGGAGGGGGCGCGGGCAACAAACGAACATGAGAGGCACATTTCTTGAGGAGGCTGTAGCCCGGCGCCCTGCATGCAATGGAGCTGCCCTCAGCAACCGGCCGTGGCCGCCCCCGAGGCTCACATGCGGCGGAGCTCCTGGCGGAAGCGGGCCGCAGCAGCGGCCACGCCGACGTGGACCTCAACCGCAAGCACCGCCGCGCGCAGCACAAGGCCGCCGGCCCCCTTGGGGCCGCCCGCGCCCGCTGCTGCCGCTGCTGCCGAGCTGACCACTGCATCCGCCTGCAGCGGCGCTTGAGGCTGGGGGGTTGGGCTGGCGCCCGGCCCTGCCGCTGCTGGGGCGCTTGCCAGCGCGGGGATGGCCGCGAGGGCGCGGGCCGCGACGCTGGCCAGGGCGTCCTTGGGCCAGGGGTGGAACCAGTCGACTGTGGTGCAGGTCACCAGCGCCGGGAACTGGCGGCACCTGCGGGGCAGCGAAAGGGGGTCGTGGCGGGTGGCGGGGAATTGGGCCTGGGAAGTGATGGGGATGCTTGCTATCAAAAATGCATGCCACAAACCGTCAACAGGGCAACTAGGGCTCGGCGTGTCGACCCAATTAAAGCTTTGTCCCGCAGGAGGCTCCCCAACCCCTCGCCCCACCGTGCGCGGAAGGCGTCCCCAACGGGGCTCATGGCCAGCACCCAATGAAGGTTGGCGCGCGCCCGCTCCACGAACGCCGCCCACACCGCGTCGGGCCCCTCTGTGAGCGGCGGCCCGGGCGCGTCGGCCTGCTGAGCGTCAGCCACGGCAGCGCCGCCGCTGCCGTTGCCATTGCCGTTTCTGCTGCGGGCCCGCCCAAGCGTGCGGGCGGACTGCCACGGCTCGGCCGCCTGCTGGGCTGCCAGCCAGGGGCGCATGCCGTCGATGACCTCGCGCCGCTCGTCGTCCATCCAGAGGCCTGGGGTTTAGGGGTTCAGAGCATGTGTCGGGTGTTAAGGCCTATGTATGCGTGGAAAATGCCTGCTAAACCCCCGGAAGCACACAAGCCGCAAACTTCGCTGTGGCAAGCCACGCCAAAGGCACCACACGGTTAAAGAATGTCTAGTGCAACGCACCAGGGGCGTCGCCGGCGCTGAGCAGCGTGCTGATGTCGGAGAGCGCCTCGTCCGCCACCGCCGGCGGCAGCGACGCGTCGGTGATCAGGAGCGCCACCGCGCGGCCCTCGACGCCGGCGGCCTGCGAGGCAGCATGATGAGGGTTTGCATGCGGTGGTCCCTTTGAAACGGCCCATGTGACAGCCGCTTTCCCTACAAGGCGTGCTTTTGAGCGAGAGTGCAAACGCATGTTTTTCTCAAGCGCATGGTTGCAAGCTCGGCAGCGCAGCCGTACCTTGTACGCGCGCTTCACGTCTTCCCGGAACGCCGCCGCCCCGTAGCCGCGCTTCGGCGCAACCTCAAAGACCTCCACGCCCGCCACAAACGCGGTGAAGCGCGCAAGCGAGGCCTTGCCGCTGCCGCCGACGCCGACCAGCAGCGCGTTGCCCCTGGGGAGGAGGAGGGAATCAAGGGGGGTTGTCGGGGTCGTGACCATAGCAATCACATGCTGGGCAGCCAGCCGTGGCCCACTGTGTCTTGCACCAGCTGCGGGCTTGAAGGTGGCATGGAGCCCGACCGCGTGGCCGCACACCTGGGCAGCCTGAAGATGCGCGCCAGCCGGGCGACGTGCTGCACAGCGTCGTCGAAAAGCACCAGGCGGCCGCCAGCCGCCTCGGTGGTGGCGGTGCCCTGGCGGCCGGGCGTTCCATCGTCAGAGCCGAACTCCAGCTCATCCTGCAAGTTTAAAGGTGCGCCGGTGAGCTCGGCCAAACAACGCGCATCGCACGTGCCGTTTTTAAGCCTGCAACGCATGCGTGAGCTGAGCCGCAGCCGGGCACCTGCGCCTTCCCCAATCTCGCCCGCGTGAGCTGGGGCCCCACAGCACCTGGCACGCCTCAAGCGCCCGTGCGAGCGCAGCTGGATTTGAGGGCAGCTCCTCATAAGGCCGCTCCCCCCTGGTCAGGCCGCGCTTGAGGAAGTCGCCTGTTGAACAAAGCAGGGAGGGGTGGGGTGGGGTGGGGTTGCACATTTGGGGTGTGCAGGCCCTTAGACCGAGAAGCTGAGAGCCCAGGCAGATCAAGAAGCCGGCATGCCTGCAAGCACCGCCTCCCAGCGCGCCGCTTCCCCACGCAGCAACTCACCAAACGCGGGCTCCCTGCCAGGGCCGAAAAGGTCATCGTAGGCCTGTCGGCAGTCCAGCTTGGCGGCCATGACGTCATGGAGCTCGCCCCTCAGCCAGCGCGCGTCGGCGGCGTCGACCAGGCGGTCTGCGTACGCGCGCAGGTGCTCGTGCAGCCAGAGGCGGGACAGGGTCGCGCGCACGTTGGCGCCGCACTGGGCGGGCCGGATGGCGCACATGCCCTGGGGAGAGGGGGGTTGCACGCAGCAGGGAAAGAAGCTAAGCTTTGCCGTAGTTTTGAATTGCAAAGCCCGGTGACATGCGAAGCTGAAGTGCATGGGCAGCAGCGCAGCACCACACATGGGCTGGTGAGTTGCAAACCTCCTGACCCGGCGGCACCCCCCACCTGCAGGATGCGCGAGACGTCGCGCATCGTGAAGACGTAGTGGCTGCGGCTGGGCGTGGGCAGCAGGCCCTCCGAGGCGCGCACAAACACATCAGCGCACGCGGCCGCCAGGGGCTGCAGCATCCGGCTCGTTATGTCTGCGTGTGGGTGAGGTGTGGGGGAGAGATGTGGTCGATGGAGGCTGTGAGGAGGGCCGGTGGGGAAGCTCGCAACCAGGTGACATGCGCATTTTGATGAGCCACGCAGGCAAGCTAAGCCACCCAACTTTGCAGGCTCAGCCAGCAAAAACACTTTAAGAAGACTTTTGCTTAATCCACAAAACACCATCGGCCTGCACCTGGCGTGAAGTGGGCCTCCAGGAAGCCTCCAAGGATGGCGCCGCTCACGCGCCTCACCGCGCCCTCCCCCGTCGGTGGCATCGCCAGCTGAACAAAGTGCCGCGTCAAGCGCGCGCTGACTGGCTGGCGGCCGCCGCCGGGCGGGCCGCAGGCTGCGGCGAGGCCGAGGGCGTCAACGGGCACCCAGGCAAGGGTCTTTGGGTCGTGTAAGCCCCCCCGGTCGATGAGCAGGCGCAGCAGCTCCAGCGCGGGCTGCGGGAGTGTAAGGGTGCGGCACGCGCGCGTGTACGGTCGCGTTGATTGCTGACATGCAGGGGACGACGAGGCGAGCGGGGCTCGCAGAAGTGGCGGTGGGTTGCTGCTCGTGGCCTCGGCAGCCCCACCCTGCCCCAAAAGGGCGCGCCTCTACCCCGAGGAGGGGCATGCCCGCCACTGAAACCCACGCACCTGAGCGCCGTGCTGCTCGCGGGCGGGGAGGTTGAGGTCGTCCACAAACGCCACCAGGCGCTTGCCGGCCGCAAGTGGCTCGAGCCTGTGGGGTTGGCCGGTGGCGGGCAGCACAGGGTTGAAGGTTGGAGGCTGAGATGGGGCGGATGAGCGGTCACCGTTGCTGCTGCACTTATGCAAGGCCCAAACGAGGCGCCGCAGGCAGCAGGCATCCCCGCCTGTTGCACGCGCGCACCTTCCGTTACGCCGCGTGAGCTTGGACTGCAGCAGGCCGCGCACCGACGCCGGCCCCGTCAGCGCGGAGCACGTCAGCTTGGCTGCCGCAATGCTGCGACCGCAGCCGCCGCAGCCGCTGCCGTCCAGCGCCTGTGTTGCGGCCAGGGCCGCCAGCTGGCGAGTCACAATTTCGGTCTTCCCGGCCCCGCTGTCGCCGATCAGCAGCGGCGGCCGCCCCGCCTCCAGGCAGGCGCGGACGAGGTCTCCGTAGCGCTCTGTGTCGGCGGTTGGCACCAGCAGCGATGCGAACGGCGCCGAAGCGTCGTAGCGGAACGGCGGCAGCGAGTCCTCCCAGCGCTCAAAGGCGGGCCTGGGGTAGATGGGGCGACGGAGGCCGCGGGGGGCAAGGGACGTGTTAGCAAGGGTGAAAGTGGGTGCTTCATTCGACAGGTGAGCGCCTGCCTTGCAAACCTGCACGACACCATGTGCCTGCTGCCTTAGCTTCAAAGCAGGCAACCATGCTTTGCCCAGTCAACCGCAGCAGCCCAGGGCTCTTCAGCTCTGGCACCAACCCACCTTGACACGTCGAGCCGGTAGTCAAAGACGGTGCCCGCGCCAGCCGGGAAGTTGGCGGTCCCATCCAGCAGGGCGCGCGCCGCCTTGTCGAAGCCGTCCCAGCAGCTTGCCTCCAGGTTGCCGCCCAGGCCCCAGACCAGGGCATAGGCAGCCATGTACTGCACGGCCACCTTTTGTCGGTCCAAGAGGGGGCCGCGCACAAGGCAGTCGCGCCTGCGGAGGGGGTGGGATGGGGCGTGCGCCGGGCCGTGGCGGTGAGGGGCATGCCTGGCGGGTGCCGCAGTGCGAGTCCCCAATGCAGGGTCGACGGCCCGCCCTCAACATTTCACAGGCATACAACCTCCTTCCATACAATGCCTCAACCTCAGTAAAGGCTCCCCAGCCTCGTCGCACGCACCCCTCGCCCTGCAGCAGATGACCCAGCAGCGCCGTCACCCCCTGGACGCGCGACACGGCCGGCGACGGGACGGCCTCGCGCCCGTTGGCGGCCAGCCAGGCCAGCAGGGGGTCCACAAAGGCCTCAAACAATGACAAGACCAGCTCCTGCACCGGCTCCAGCTCAGCCTCTGGCGACACAGGCAACACCGAGCGCGGCGGCTGCCCGGGGCCTCCAGCAGGCAGCAGAAGGCACTCCTCTGAGGCTGGTGCTGCCGAGCTGCTGGCAGCCGGCGTGGGGTCGGCATCCGCCGGCGGCTCACGCGCTTGCAGCGGCAGCAACTGCAGCCAGCTGTGGAGCAACGGCCGCCAGCCGCCGGCGTCTGTGGGCACAAACACCATGCCGCACCTGAGTTTGGTGGGGGTTTGAGGGTGCCACGCGCGTGAAAAGTTCAGGGGACATGGTAGGATTTGCAAGGGGCTCATGCCAACTGGTTGGCAGGCCAGGCGTGCAAGCTAAGGACGGCAGGCCTTGCCCTTGGCCTGGCAGCAAGGCATTCTGGCGTGTGTCAGCCATAACTTGCAGTCACGTTGACTGACGACCCCCTTTCCAGGTGACATGCTTTGGTCCTGCACTTGCGTCCAAATGGAAACCCACCTGCTGACGGTCGCAGGCGACGCGTGCTGGAGGTCCTCCACCTCGAACAAGAAGCGCATGCGGGTTGCATCCAGGCGTATGCGCTCCCCATTGGGCAGGCAGAGCATGCAGTTGTCGTCGAGGACTGCGAGCGGGCAGGTGGGGGTGTGACAGAGGTGGGTGGAAGTGGGAGGAGGGTCAGGCAGGCTGGCAGGGGAGGTTTTAGGGTGCGGGCTTGTGTTCTCATCGTGTACATGTGGCTGCATATGCAGGACTGTTCGGTCCACTACATATATAAGCGCAAGAACCTCACCTGTGTTCAAGCTTTCGATCCAGAGGGGGTCGACCGGGCCATCAAACACCAGCCAATCCCGCTGGTGCTCGCCAGCCGGCCCCGCAGCCGCCCCCGCGGCCGCAGCGGCCGCCGCGGCG
>VIYE01000175.1:0-10553 GCA_008037345.1 Messastrum gracile | reverse complement strand
GCCGCCGCCGCCGCCGCGCCCCATCTGCGGAGCGGCCGCCGCCCACCACGAACTCGCCTGCGCAGGGAAGGGGCGGGGCAGGGGGCGGGCGGCGCGGGTCCGTCTGGGCCGGTGGGGGGCGCTGGGCCCAGGCGCGCCTAGGGGCCTCTGGGCAAGCCCCGCCGCACCGAATCATCTCCTTGTCCAAAACCGCCTCCTGCATGGCGCTTCCCCAACTCAGCCCCAGCCGCGAGCCCCCCCCCCCCTGGCCGCTGAGAGCGGGCACACCCACCAGGGTTGATGGTGACTGTCTTGGTGGCGTTCTCCGTCTTGTATATCCCCACCAGCCGGTCCGCCAGCTCGAACATGTTGTTGCGCAGGCTGATGATGACGAACTGGGCGTCCCGGGTGCGCTCCTTGATTTAGTGGCCGACCGGTGTTTGGGGGGTGGGGTCGGTTGGGGTAGGGTGGGTTGGGGCTGGGGCAAAGGACTGCGGGTGGGCCCATTGGCGTGCGTGCAATGTTCCTGCACCGGCCCTCGATGCAGCAAGGCCAACAGACCCTGCTCGGACGCAAACACTCATCAATGGAGACGTTCTTGAAGTCGAGCGCGGCGTCGATCTCGTCCATTACGTAAAGGGGCGTTGGCTTGTAGTGGTGCAGCGCGAACACGAGGGCCAGCGAGGAGAGGGTCTTCTCGCCGCCGGACAGTTTGGCGATGTGCTTCCAGCTCTTCTTGGGCGGCTGCACGCTGAACACAATGCCCTAGGGAGGGGTTCAGCGTGGAAGAGGGCGGTGGAGGGTGGGAAAAGAGTGTGGCTTCCGAGCCCTTTGTTCCACAGGGCCGCAGGCGCGCCAGCTTTGAGGGCGGCGCCCACCACTTCGCCATTGCCCCGGGCCAGCCAAAAAATCAGATTCCGCCCGGGGCCCGCTGCCAGGCCAAGGCATGCATAAAACCACCCCCCACCTCGCTGAAGGGGTCGAGGGTGTCCACCAGCTCCAGCTTCGCGTCGCCCCCCCCAGGGTGATCATCTGGTACATCTCCTTGAGGCGCAGGCTGATGGCAGAGGCAGAGGCAGAGTGTTACATGCCCTGATGGCGTTGAAGCCTTTTGGGGGCAGGGTAATGGGGAGGGTGTGGGGACGGGGCTGAGGGGGGTCAACATGGCGTGACCGGGCACGAGCAAGCAAAAAATGGCCATGCCTTGAGGCGCAGGCTGGTGGCGTTGAACCCTTTGAGAAGACATATTGGTTTTGGGTTGTGTGGGCGAGAAGGCAGACAAGAAAGGCCCTAGCCCGTGAAAGCCCGAGCTTGGTCGTACTTCGCCCACACTGCGCCACCGCCGCGCCCTCCCCTCAGATCCCTGGGTTGTGCCTCACGCTTGTGCCTCAGCGCTCACCGGCCATGAAGCCGTCCAGGCGGGCCTTGCGCAGGCCCTCGTACTTTGCCCGTACCGCGTCGTGGTCCGCCGTCACTGCCGCCAGCTCCTCCTGGCGCGCCCACAGGTCGCCCTCCTTGGCCCTGCGAGGCATCAGCAGCCGGCCGGCGTCCCGTGCCAAGTGCGTGCCGCAGCGTCCAGCATCACAACATGTTTGAGCGGGCCGAGGCGTGCGCGCGCCCGCACCTCGTCTGCTTAATCTCGGCCTCGATCAAGTCGATCTTGCGCGCATTGTCCGAGGCCGCCTTGCGCGCCGCCGCCAGCTGTGTGCGCGCCGCTCGAGGCGCACCTGCAGGGGCGTTGGGGTTTTGGGGGGCCGTTGTTGTGGGGCAGGCCTCCTGGCCAAGTTCACTGGCTGTCGTGCTCCTCATCTGCCTGTCATGCACACCCCTCAGCCGCCATCCCTTCCCACTCTCCCCTCAGCCCACACCCCAGCCATTCAACCCCGCACTCGCCTTGGCCTCGTCACGGCACGGCAGCAGCAGGCCGCGCTCGCTGGTGGCGACGTTGATGCGGCCCTGCACCTCCTGCATCTGCGCCTCCCAGGGGGCCAGCTCCTTGCGGACCTGTTCTCATTGTGGCGGTTAATGGGAGGGTTGGCGGCACGGTTAGCATACGATGGGATAGGATTTTACATTTTCCAACAGCTCTCGCTGCAGCGGCCCCACTTCCAGGGAGCCTTGGGAAGGCGTGTGTGCATTGGATGCGTGTACACATGTGGGCGACGTGTGCAAAGCTTTGAGCGCGTGTTAGTCCGCTGGGGCGCCTGAGGCGCCCCTGCCGCCGCTTCAAGACTTGGTAAACAAACTCTGCCAAGAACCGCTGGGCCTCGGGATCGCTGGCAAAGGTGCGCATGCGGCTTGCAGGGGGCAGGGGGTTGGCAAACAGGGGCTGGAAGCGGTCGGACTCGCGCAAGTCGTCGTAAGCGGGGCAATCAAGCAGGGCGTGCTCGGCCGACTCCGCAGTGCCAGTGGGGCAGTGCGGGCAGTCGGTGGGGCCGCCCATGTGCAGGATGGGGCAGGCGGCAAACGGGGTGGAGCAGCAGCGCAGGCGCATGAGCGCACGAGCGTGCTCGAAGCCGCGCGCGTAGGTTGCGTGCGGGCTTAGCTGGGATAGTGAAGCCCAGGGCCAGAAAGGTGCTGAAATGGCCGATGCTTGCAGCTGCCTTTGGGCTTTGGGATGGCAGGTGCATGCATACGCAGGCGCGGACGCGCCCGCAAAAACCGCCCAAATGCTGAATGAAGCAGAGTGCCCCACCCACAACCCCCTTGACCCAACCCCGAACTCGCCTTGGCCAGCGCCTGGTGGTGGGCCTCCACCTCGCCCTTGATGCCCTCAAGCAGGCACTCCAGCTTCCCCTCGGCCTCCGCCAGCTCGGCCCCCAGCTGGGCGGCCAGCTCCTCGGCGGCGGGCACCTCCTCGGCCCAGCGGGCGATGTCGGCCTCCAGGGTCTGAGGGGTGAGTCACAGGGGCGTGTCAGCAAAAGGCAGGCCCGTGCGGGTGGGGCCCGTGCGGGTGGGGCCAGAATGGTGGCGCTCTGTGCTCAATTGTTGAGGGCTGGCACGCACGCAATGCGCATGCAAAGCGCAAGCACACACGCAGGGCTGGGCCACAACCCCCCACCCCAACTGCACACCCAACACATCAGGGGCCACCCGGCACTCGCAAATGCAGCATTACAGCTGGCAGCGGGATAAGGGGCACATGCGGGACTGATCGAGTGGCGGCGGCCGTGCCTTGTGGAGCCTTGGCACGCGGTGGGGCTAACCAGAACTGGGGGTTTGGGCTTTTGGGGTAGGTTCTGGAAGCAAAGGGTGTTGCCAAGCGGACCGGGGGGCCGAACAAGTGCGACCGGTGGGCTGGGCCAAGCGCGCAAGGGCTTGTGCAAGTGCTTAGAGGAGGTGCCAGTGGGGATGAGTATGTGGCAGCAAGCCGAGGCGGGTGGAGGAAGGGCCGACGCCTACGCAGCCCCCTGGCTGGTAAGATGGCGTGCATGCACGCTTGGCGGCGATGGTGTTTGTTTGGGTGGGCTCACTCTTCCAAGTTTTAACAGGCCACAGGGGCCAGGGGTGGCCGCCTACTCAATAGTACGGAGGGACAGGAAGGGTACTATGCGTTGGGAGGTTGCGCAAGGGCCCAAGGAAGCGCGGCGCCCGGCGTGGGCGTTTGCAACGGTCTGTGTGCAGGTGCAGGCCCCTGCTGGCTGGACGGTTGGTGTGTGCGCGTGCTTGGTACGTGCGTGGCGGGCCCAGTGGCGGGTTGTGCACGTGCAGGCCCCTGGCAGGCGGCTGGTGCGCGTGCGTGCTGGGCGGGCTGCATAGTGTGCGTTGAGGTGGTGCGCAAGGGGCACGTGAGACGGACGAAGGGCGGGTGCAAGCAGCGGGCGGGTGCATGGGCATGTGCACGCCCCTAGAGCGGGGTTCTGCCTGAGCGGGCCAGATATTATGCTTTCGGGAAACCCCGCAGGGTGCACAGGAGACAGCGATTGCCCAGCCGTGGGTGACGGGCGGACCATCCAGCGTCAGGCGCGCTTGCTTGTGCACCTTGTAGGCTGTGTGCGCACCTGGGTGCCATGCCGTCGTTGGCTATGGCGTTCAGCCGTGCGTGCCGTCTTAAGCCGGGGGCAATTGCTCGGGCTCGGCGAGGCGCGCGGGGAGCAGTGCCAGACAAGTGTGTAAAGGGTGCTACACAAGGGTGACGCAGAGAACAGTCTGCACCAACAAACTGTGGCGCGGGCCAGCGGCTTGTATCTACGGCTTGGGGAGGACGCACTGTGTCACCTTTTTAGCGCCCGGCGCGGGCGTGGTGGTGCCGGGCGGGCACTGCGTGCAGGGGGGCTGGGGGTTGGCGACCGTCCCGCCACCCGAGTAGGAGCCCTAAGAGGGGTAGCCGGGCGGGGCAAGACAGCATGTTGTTTGGAATGGTGGCGCTCGGCACGCGGTGAAAGAGGAAGCGGGAAAAAGCCAGTAAAAGAACAGTTGCTTGGGGCCAGGGCGGCAACGCATCCAGCGAGGCCTGGGGCACTGAGCGTTTCCGACTCCCCCTCCCCCTCCAACTTGCGTGAATTGCACCCGCCCGACCGGCGGCCCGCGCGCGCACCTTGTCGCATGCCATGCACGCTGCTCCGCCTGCGCCTGCGGCGCAAACCGTGACTGCGCATGCGAGCCGGAGGCGGGAGGAGAATGCAGTGCATTCAGATGTCACCCAGACATGCGGCCTTAGTTCCCGCTGGCAAGGAGTGCAGGAACACTTGATGAGGCCGCCCCGCCCCTGATACCCACCGCTGCAGTCGGAGGCCGCCAATGCTCCGTCCGTGGGCGTCGTCTTCTTGGCCGGGCACTTCTTGCAGGTGGGCGACTTTGGGGGCGGCCCCGCCTGGCCGGGCTTGCTGGCGTATGTGCCAGGGGGGCAGGCGCACCCCGGGTCAACCACACCCTTGCCACACAAGCTCACTGTCAGCCGGGCAAAGGGTGGGAGTCGTGTTGTTGGCTTACGAGTCAGGGGCCCCGGGTTTGTGTGGGGGCGCAAATTCTCTGGCCCAACCCCCGGTCAAAGGAGCTTCTGACCAGAGGGGTTGTTGCCTTGGTTTGGCACAGCGCATGCTAGGTGGCAGGAGTGCAAACAGGAGCACCTGCCTCACCGTTGCAGAAGTCGGCGCTGGTTGCACCGCTGGTGGGGGTAGTCTTGCCGGCCCCGCACGGCAGGCAGTCCTGCCTGACGGCAGTGGGACTGCCACCTGGCGAGAACCAGCCCTTGCGGCACGGGCTGCACACCGGGCCCCCGGTTCCAGGCGGGCAGGGGACTGCGTGCACGCACGGTGGTGGGAGGCAGAGCCAAGTTTGAACACTGGCTTGATTGGTGGTTGCTGCATGCCTGCTCGGCTGCACGGCACAACCTCAGTTTGCAAGCGGGAATCAATCAAGCACCACGCGGGCCTGCCTGCGCGCACGAGCATGCTGCGGTCCTTGGCCCGGCAACGCAGCTGCGTGCGCTCACCCTCATTGCACTGGGCACCGGCGTTGAGCCCGTAGCCGCTCATGCAGGTGGCGCACGCCGTCAATGACCCGGGGGAGCACGCCGCACAGTTGGGCGCGGTGCAGGCTGCCCAGGTTGGGGACACAGGGGGTGTGGGCGGATGTGAGGCAGCCGCAAGCGCGAAAACGCATGGGTGTGAAACAAGCAAGGTGAAGATGAAGCAATCAATAAAGCTCAGCAGGTTGCGTTGCGGCAGCCAACCCAAGAGGGCGTGCATGCCTCAAGCGCACAGACCCCCTTAAATGCTGACCACACCACTCCCCGCACCTGGTGCGATTGTTATTCTGAGCGCCGTCCAGGCGCGCTCGTACGGTGCAGGCTCGATGTCAAAGACCACATCGATCACGCACTGGCCCCTCGACACGCCAGGGGCCAGCGCAAGCTTCACAACGACGCGCTTCTCTAAATCAGCCCACATGTCGCAGGTCACGACCGCTGACCCGAGGCCATTTAGCAGGGCGAAAGCCACCGAGGCTACCGGGCGCGCCGTCATGGGCCATGTGTCGGAGCCGCTGCGCACCCAGGACAGGGGGTTCACGTAAAAAGCGTCCACGGTGCTCATGTAGAACATGTAGGCGCTCGCTGTGGGGTCGTAGTCGGCCTCGGTGATGTTGACGGGCAACACGAAGGCCTTGGCCGGCAAGACTGGTTTAGTATTTGGAACATGTTGTTTAAGAGGGGTTAAGGATGGCCCGCCCAGGCGGAGTAAGGCAAGCACAAGCATTGTGTTGGGCTTGAGGCGCGTGAGCCTACAGCACCGAACATGCAGACCTGGGCCGAGGGAGGCACGGCGTCCCCCTCCAGGGCCTCCGCCCAGTGGCGGCGCATCCCGCCCCTTAACACGCTAATTCCAGGCCAGAAATGGGAAAAGAAAGCAAGTGACATGGCCCAAGCCGCGCTTGCAGATGCGTGCTGGGCCATGCAGAAGCGCCCCCTCAAGCTTCTCACCCCGCAGGCACTGGCTGTTAGACAGCGTGTAGCCCGCCGAGCAGGCGGTGCAGAGGGTGGCGGATCCTGCAGAGCAGGCCACGCAACCGGGTGCAGTGCACGCTGCGGTGGAGGGGTGGGCCGGGTGGCTTGGTAGTAAATTCCCGGCCTGTCTTTGGCTGTCCGGGAAAAAAGCATGACGGTGGCCAAGGCAGTTGGTGACATGTGTGTGTTTGGGTTGCACATGATTTTGGCGGTGCTGGCTGAATGGGTGGGGGATGGAGGGGCGAGCAGGAGGGAATAGGTGAGGGGGGTGCGTGGGTTGGGGGCATTTAGAAAGAGTGGAGGTTGGGTGGAACAGTTGCGAGCGGCGGGTTTGGGGTTGTGATAGAGCAAGGTTGGGGGAGTGGGTGTCATGACGGACCCAGGTGGGCGCTCAGCGGATGCCAGTGGAAGGACCAGGCCTGCTGGTCTGTGCCGCGATCACACGCCACGCTGCCGCTCAGGATCTTTCCTGAAACCAATAGCTTCAACTCACTCAGCGAGCACTGCCCGCCGGACAGCGTGTAGCCCGCGTTGCAGGCGGCGCAGACAGTGACTGAGCCTGGCACGCACGTGGTGCAGTTGCCGGCCGTGCACGCTGCTGTGGAGGGGTTGCGATGGTGGTGTGATGGGGTAGCTTCCATGGAGGGCGGTTGGGTTGGGGGGCGGGGGCGGGATCAGAGCGCAGCCGGGGTTCAGGTGGGGGGAGCGGGTGGGCTGGATGAAACGGGAGAGCGCTCAGCCGCGGCCACCGAGCCGGCCATGCAGGCCTGCTCCCAGTGTTGCGCAGCCGCCATGCTGCAACCCCAGGATCTGCCTCGCACATTGGCCACCACCCGTGTGTCACAACTCACTCAGCGAGCACTGCCCGTTGGACAACGTGTAGCCCGTGTTGCAGGCGGCGCAGACGGTGGCCGAGCCCGACACGCACGCGTCGCAGTCGGGGGCCGTGCACGCTGCAGGAGCGAGGGGGTTGCGTTGTTGGGGTTTGGTCGGTGGGGTTGCGGAGCGGTTTTAATTTTGGGGTTCATTGTGTGTTGGAGGTTGAGAATGAACGGAACGTCCAGGGGAACGGTGCCCAGAAGGCCTGGTTTCTTCGACCTGTGCACGGCCATGGGAATGATTCTTCGTGATCGGCCTCAAAGTGCCGCAACTCACTCAACGAGCACTGCTCGTTCACAAGTGTGTAGCCCGTGATGCAGGCGATACAAATGCTAGCCGATCCCGGCGCACATGTGGCGCAGTTGGCAGACGTGCAAGCTGCGAGAGAGGGATTGATACGAGGAGCAAAAGACCAGCTGAGCAAATGACAGTTTGGGGCCAGCGGGGAATCAGGGCCACGGATCGGGGTGGAATGCAAAGGACGGGAATAACGGCAGTAGCCCCTGCCCCTGCTCGTGCTGCAGGGGGCTCTCGCCGTTGGCGGGCGCACCCCTTGCTTGTGCCCGCTCTCCCAGCTGCCTGCCTGCCGCTGCCAGTGTCTTGCTAGCCCGACAGGTTTTCCGCCCTGAATTGTGCGCCCTGTGTGTACCATCGATACTGTCTTGCACTGTAGCAGACACGACAACATGATGCAACTCACTCAGCGAGCACTGCCCGTTGGACAGCGTGTAGCCAGAGTTGCAGGCGGCGCAGGCAGTGGCTGAGCCCGCCAAGCACGTGGTGCAGTTGCCCGCCGTGCACGCTGTGAATGGGGTGCGCGGTGGTCGAGGTGACAGGGGCGGGGCGGAGGGCGGCGCCGGCGAGGGCGGCGCGGTCGTGAGGGGCAAGGCAGCTGGAAAAGCTGGCAAGTGGCTGCCTTGCAGGGCAGCTCGATGTGCGCCCGCCAGGCCTGGGCCGTCCGTTCTTGGCGCCCTTTGCGCGGCCGGCCCTGCCGCCGGCGCCGCTGCTCTGTCATCAGCCCCAGCCGTCAACTCGGGGAGAAGCCGACGCTCACTCAGCAAGCACTGCCCGTTGGACAGCGTGTAGCCAGAGTTGCAGGCGGCGCAGGCAGTGGCCGAGCCCGCCAAGCACGTGGTGCAGTTGCCCGCCGTGCAGACTGCAAGAATGAGATGGAGTGGCGGTGGGCAAGTGTGGTACATGAGGTGCAGTGGTGGCCACATACAAGAGCGAGCGCATCCATGCTGTTGCCGCGCGTGTGCCCTCACGCAAAAGCTAAGCGCTGCAACTTACTCCGTAAGCATTGCCCACTGGCCATGGTGTAGCCCGTGTTGCAGGCAGCGCAAACGTAGTTTGAGCTGGGTGCGCATGTCACGCAGCCAGGTGCAGCGCAAGCTGCGGGGTGGTGAGTGACACACACGACATGTGGGAGTAATAAGAGTAAGCGTAGTCGCTAGTGGCGTGTTGCTGGCTCTCAGTCCTGGGGTTCGTTTTTGTAAGCCCATGCTTTTTCCCACCCGCGTGGGACCAATCAACTGCCCAACCACAGGTATTTAGGTGCTTAGCAGCCTCGCCAGCAACGCACCCAGGGAGATGGTGATGTCAAGCACTGTCCACGCCCGCTCATAGGATGGGGGGATGTCAAAGACTGTGTCAATAACGCAGTGACCCTTGAACACACCGGGAGCCGGCGTGAGGGCCACAAGAACGCGTTGTGCATAGGGAGCGCTTGTGTTGCTTACGATGACCGCCGTCCCTAGACCGAGTGGTAGGGCCAACGTCGCCGAGGCCACCGGGCGCGCCGTCATGGGCCACGACGCCGAGCCGTTGCCCACCCAGGAGAGTGGGTTGCCGTACACTATGTCCATGGCGCTCATATAAAACATGCATGGGCCCGTCGTGGAATCGTAGTTCGCATCTGTGATACTTACGGGCAGCTTGAACGCCGTGGGCGGCAACACTTGTTGTTGAAAATAGCGGGGGCGGTGGAGGAACATGGTGTAGCCATTAAGCCATGGTAAAGGCTCATGCAAGCATTTCGCCGCCGCTTCACACGCAGGCAAGTGTGCATTCTTGGCCCCACACATAGGATGCAATCCGTTCTTAGGCCCAGCCCGGGGGCTCAGGGGGCCCCCTGAGCTTGGCCGCGGAGGAGTTGTGCTGCTCCAATGCTCACCTCGCAGGCATTGGCCGTTTGACAGCGTGAAGCCCGTCATGCAGGCCATGCAGACCAAAGTTGAGCTCGGTGCGCACACGGTGCAGCCGACTGCGGCACAGCCTTTGGATTTAGCATGATGGAGTGAGGAAAGCAATGATGTGAGGACAGCTATTGGACATATAGGTGTGCATGCGCGTGCAAGGGGGTGCTGCTGCGCGGGTATGCTCATCGGTCAAACGAGCATGTAAACAGTATGCATGCTGGCTCCCATCCCCGCGTGTTGCGCATGTGTGTGCCCACGCCAGACATCACAAACACCACGCACGCATTCGGCCGACAGCACGCCCCCGCACCCAGCGCAAATGTTATGTTGAGCACCGTCCACGCGCGCTGAGAGAGCGCAGGGTCGACATCAAAGACCACGTCGATCCCAAACTGTCCGCTTGGCAAGCCGGGGGCCAGCTTGAGAGCCATGAGAACGCGCTGTCCGGGATCTCTGCGCATGTCGCAGGTCATGACAGCCGAACCCAGGCCGTTGGGCAGGCCAAACGCCGCCGTGGCCACCGGGCGCGCCGTCATGGGCCACGTTGCCGAGATGTTGCGCACCCAAGAGAGGGGGTTGGTGTAGATGGCGTCCACCGCGCTCACGTAGAATACCAACGCGTCCGGGCTGGGTTCGTAATTTGCATCGGTGACGTTGACGGGCAGCACAAATGCCTGGGCCGGAAGAGCTGTTTTGTTTCGTTTGTGCATGAGGGGGGCCGATGTGTGGCAATGTGAGGGCTTGCTTCTTGTGTGCTAACAGCCGAGCAAATCTTTTGGCAATCGCAGGAGCGGGACAAAATGCAGTCATGCCGAGGTTTGCAATGCATGGGAGAACTCACAAAGCAGGCCCCGTCGTCAAGCCCACCTCGTAGGCATTGGCCGTTGTTTAAAGTGTAGCCCGCGTTGCAGGCAACACATACGTTTGTTGAATCAGGCACACACAATGTGCAGCCGGGTGCGGCACACGCTGCGGTGGTTTCGAACATGTGGGAGCGCAAGCAGAGGGCCCCATGTCAGCTCCAGTGCATATGGGATGAGTGGGTGGGTGGG
>VIYE01000174.1:0-10566 GCA_008037345.1 Messastrum gracile | reverse complement strand
CGGGCGGCGCCTGCCCGGCCCAGCACGCCCAGCGCGATGCTGGAGGGCCTGCTCGCCGCCCTCAAGGGCGGGGACGCGTTTGAGGCGACCTGGGGCATCAGCAGGCCCGACCTGACGCGTGCCCTGGGGGAGCAGTGGCGCCTCATGGACGAGCTGGCGCAGAGCGACCCGGCCGCCTACCAGCGCCACCTGCAGGCAATGGCGCGGCAGGCCGGGGTCGACTGGCCCCCGGCCGGCGGCCAGCCGAGCGACCAGCGCGGCGGGCCCCGCGCGGCAGGTGCGCGGGCCAGGTCCCAGGGGGTGGTTGCCAGGCAGGGGCCCAGGGCTCAGGGGCGCGGCGTTGACATCGGCAGCATGTTTACGGTGGCGCGTTGGGTTTCGACCAGGGTCTGGGCTCGTAACACCAGGGCCATGGGATGAGGCGGCGGCTCATTTGCGGGTGGGGGTTGTCGGCCCCGCAGGTTGCCTCCAACGGGCCCTCTGGTGGCTCTTGTGGCAGTGGCCTCAGTGCCCATTCACTCCTGTACATCCCATGCCGCGCACATGTCACAGGCACTGCTGAGGCCCGAGCCGCCCCTGGCAGCCCTTCTGGTGCAAGTGCGCAGCTGACCGGCGCGGCGGGTGCGGCGCCTGGCTCGCTGCTGCAGCAGCTTGCCACCTGCGCTGCTGACGCGCCTCGCGACCGAAAGCAGCCGCTGCAGCGCCCAGCGCAGCACAAGCCCGCAGCAGGCCAGCAATGCCAGCAGCAGCCGCTCAAGCAGCCGCAGCAGCAGCAGGACGCCAGCATTAGCAGCGCAGGCAGCGGTCCTTCTGGCGGCATCCAGGTTGGCAAGGCCCAGCGGCGCAAGCCCCTAATTCAAGAGGTGCCACGGCAGAGCACCAGCGGCTGTGAAACCAGCCACGCTGCTGCACCCAGCAGCTCTTGTGCTGCTGCGGGCAACGGCAGCAACAGCAGCGTCAGCGTTTGCAGTAGCGATGGTACCAACAGCAACAGCCACAACAACAGCAGCAGCCGCGGGAGTGCCAGCAGTGTTGGCTGTCGGCTCAGCCGCAGCAGCGGCAGCGGCAACAGCAGCGGCGGCCCGCCAGATGCCACGAGCACCAGTGCAGCCGCCGTTGCCGCGGCTGGGCGCACCGCTTCCCAACAGGCTGGCAGAAGCGTTGGCTGCACCAGTATGGGCCTGCGCCACGAGGTGGGGCCTCGGTCCTGGGGGCGTTGGGGGAGGGGCAGGTGGGCATGCATGGGCTGGTCCTGCGGGACTGCACCCCTCAGCAATCCACCCGCAGTCGTGGCGTTTGGCGGCATTCTCATCCCACCCCACCCCACCCCAACCCCCCCCCCGCCCCCTTCTCTCCCCGTCGCTCACAGGTGACGCGGGGCACGCACCGCGGCGCGCCCTGCTTGCGGGTTGCTGTCTCAGGCTTGGACCCTTCGCTGGACGCGTCGAGCGTGCTCGTCGAGGCCCAGGGCGAGCGCGCGTTGGTGGTCACCGTGCCAGCAGGGTCCAGCAGCAGCGGCGGCCAGCAGCGCCTAAGCCAGGTCATCGAGCTGCCGGCAGGGGTGGACGCCACGGCAGCAACCGCGCGCCTCGACAGAGCCAAGGGCGTGCTTGTGCTGCGCCTGCCTTGCGTGTAAAGGGATGGTCCATGTGGCGCACGGCTGGGCCGAGCTTGGGGCGCCCCGCAGCCATGTGAATGCGCGCCGTAGGGATGAGCAGTCCCTCACAGCAGGGGCGTAGGAATGCCGGCTTCCCGGGTCACACGCGTGGGGCCGCCGGGCGTCACCGCCCCGCTGTCCGGCCGTGCGGCGGGTGCCACGGAGGCCCCTCGGCATCACGAAGACAAGCGGAACCTGAATTCGATGCCGATTGACCCGCCGGACCGTGCGTCGGCAACCTCACCGCGGGATCTCCCCTCGCGCCCCTTCGGCACAGCTCGGTGCGCGGACGAGCGGGGCACGCAAAGGCTAGGTAGTTGTCGTCCCACGGACGTGCAGCCAGGCGGCGGCAAGGGGCCGCCGTGCGCGCGCTCCTTCCGCGCTCCTTCGCGCTGCTCCCGCCGCGCGCCTGGCCAGCGCCGACGATGCCGGCCGCCCTCCTCGCCTCGCCGCGTCCCCACAGCCTGATTTTACCGACTGAGAGACGACAGAGCGCACCAGGAACCATGGCGGGCCGGCGGCGGCCGGGCGTGGGCGCGCTGGCGCTCCTCATCCTGACGACCGCGCTCAACACTGCCGCCGCGTCGCGCAGCCTGCAGCAAAAGCCGCCACCAGAGGTGCGAGAGTAAGGGCGCCGCGGCCGCCTGCTGCCGCGCCGGGCTGGCCTCCCAAAGGCACCCCTCCATGGGGCACCCCTCTACGAAGCCCCTGTGCATAACCCATTGCCCGCAGGTCATCAAGAAGTATGGCTTCCCGGCGGGCGTCCCCCTGAGCCAGCTGCCGGGGGCCCAGATCCTAAACCCCGGCAAGGTGATCAAAGACAACATCGCCATCACCCTCGCGCCCGTGGTGTTCCAGGTGGGGCCCCCAGGGGCCTGGGGGCCGGGGCTGTGTGTCCGTTTGTCGATTCGTCACCGAACAGGGGTTTGCGCAATGGCTGCACAAGGGCGCTCGCACTGGTGCGCCTGCGGCGCCACACTCCGTAAAGTAACGCCGACGAGTCAACCCGTCGCTGCGCCTCCTTGCCGTTGCGCCGCAGGGCCCCACCAACGCCCCGCAGCTGTTCTCGTTCACCACTATGGCTTACTACGATGACAGCACCAACGTGGCAAACGTGCGTTCACACGGGGAGCATCGGGGGGGCCTGCCCAGGACGCTCTTGCAAAGTGGGGAAAAAGCTGGCCCGGCGCGCCCTGGCCTTATCAGCGGGACGGGCCGCAGCTGGGACGGGCGCCGCGCTCGACAGGCCCTCCCCTGACAGCTGCCATCCTGTGCTGCCCCCGCACCTGCAGGTGTTTGGGCCGACCATGCGGGTCAAGCGCGGCTCCCCCTACATGTGAGCGCGGCCCTTTTGCGCCAGCGGGGCCCCAGCATTTGCACGCGGCATGGCCCCTTGACATGGTGCGTGCATGCAACAGCCAGATGGAGGGTGGCTTGGGCTCTCACAACCCTCAACCCTCTCCCGCGCACGGCCTCCCGCAACTCCTGCATCGCAGCATCAAGGTGACGAACGCACTGGTTCAACCTACCCAGGCCGAAGAGTGAGTTTGGGCACCAAGCGGGCAAGCGAGGGAAGGGGGGAGAGCGTTGCACGGCCCTTTTGACTCCCCATGGCCTTTGCCGCCGGCAGCACGCCGTCTCTGGTCGCACGAACTCAACCACGCATTTCCCCCCGCGTGCAGGGTGGACTGGATCCACAATCCTGGAAACACCAACATGCACACCCATGGCATCCACGCCGAGCTAGGTGAACACGCGCCGATTTGAGCCCGCGCCGAATGGAGCCTGCGCCGGATGGGTGGTGTGCCCCAGCACACCAGGAGCATGAGGCGGTCCTGAGGCGGGCTGCACAGCCAGCACATGTGCCGAAGCATCAGCGCCCCTGACCCCGCTCCCGTCTCAAGCGTTTGCACGACACCGCGCACGCGCGCCAGCGAAGCGCCTGCAAGGCACGCGCACGCGATGCTCCTCTTACACGTGCACACGCGCGTGCGCACCGCACGCGCGCACACGCAGGCGTGCCCTCCCAGTCTACAGCGACTACTTACCTCTACGGCGACAACCCCTTCTTCAAGATCCAGGCCCGCAGCAGCACCCTGCAGCCACCCGCTTTCAAGATCTTCAACCTGAAGCTGCCAACTAACCACCTGCCCGGCCTGCATTGGGTAAGCGAGCCGGCAGCGCGTGCGCCTCGAGTGTTCTGGCGCAAGGGACTCTTTGTACCCTAAACACCCTTCTCCCCCTTGTGCGCCTGCATCCTGTGCTCTGTGCCCGTCCTGTTCAATCGTCAGAACTTTTCCCTGCCGACCCGGGTTTCCACTGCCCTCCTCGCCACCCCCGCCCGCGCGCGCAGTACCACCCGCACCAGCACGGCAGCACGGCGCTGCAGGTGGGCACGGCGCACGGGCTCATCATCGTCGAGGACGATAATGACTACTGGCTGCCGCCCCCAACAAACTGCAGCGAGGTGCGCGGGGACAGGACGGCAGGGTGGGGAAGTCCAGGGGGCAGCGCTGTGATGCGGGCGCTCACGAGGCGTGGCAGCACCCCGCTTATCGTGGGGGGCCGCTCTTTCATGTGGTTGCTTCGGGGGTTTCTGCTGCGTTGCCGCCCAAACGCCCCCTGGGCACGAGGTGGCCGCCCTTCATCACCGTAACCCTTCGCCTTGTGGACTCAACCTCGCATCACCCCGCCTAGCTGCTGTCGTGCGGCATCCGCAACATGACGGGAGAGGGGGCTGCTTACAACCGCCGCTTTTTTCGCTCATCCCAGGCCCCCCTCAACTAATCGCTCCCCTTCTCACCCCTCCCCTTCTCACCCCTCCCCTTTCGCATACCAATCCTGCTCTTACCCCTTTTCAGTTCCGCGCCGTCACCGAAAACGCCGAGGAGGTGCTCCTCGACATCCAGCTCTTCTTCTTCAAACAGGCCACCCTCAAGGTGGTCAAGCCGCTGCCCCCAGAGTCCAAGACCATCGACCAGATCAACAACGGTGTGTGGGGCAGGGGGCTTGTCTACTTGGGAGGGCTGCTAGCAACAGGGGATCACCAAGGAGACAATGACATGCGTTCGCAAAGGGTCCTCCGCTGCGCAAACCCCTCGGCAGTCATACACACCGGCTGCCTAAAGGGTTTGCGCTTCTTGGCAGCCGTCAAGGCCTGCCCCGCTGCAGCCGCCCGATTGCTTACACCCGACATCACATGCCACATTTGCACCCCTTCCAGGTCCCTACGGTTACTACTCGTCCATATCAGCCCCTCCCAACCCCTACGGCATCGGCAAGAACAAGCCCAAGGGCTTCGCCACAACTGCCGACAAGGGGCGCGGCAGGAACATCCTGCTTGTCAACGGGTGAGACCTTGCCCTCTCAAATACAGGCTAGCAATGCCCAGGGATGGGACAGCAGCAACAGGACAGCGGCCGGACGCCCCCAGCAGGGGGGTGTGGCTGATTAGGCTTTATCGCTGCGCTGATTGGCAGCATGCGGTGCCTAGGCCTGAAAGTGCTTGCTCGCTCCCCCTTGCTTGCAATCAACAACAGCGGCTACCAGCCCTCGATGAACATGGCGACGGGCGTTTGGCAGCGCTGGCGCATCCTCTACAGCGGCATCAAGGTGCGGTGGGTGGGGTGGCGGGGGCACGAGGACTCCTCCATTGAGGAAGGCGCGGCTTGTGCTTGTGGCGGTCGCATGGGTGGACCAATTCGACAGCCACCAGCATTTGTGCAATGATTGTGACCTGCTCCTCAAAGCACGCTCCTTGCGGAAACATGCGCACTTGTCATCCATCGCAGGGCTTCTTTGTGCTGACCATAGTCGACTCAGTCACCAAGCTGCCCGCCAACTGCGAAATGATGCTGTATGCAAAGGTGAGGGGTTTTTTCCTGCTAGTTGCCTGCACAAACCGGGGCCTTCCTCTGCCTGCCAACGCACAGCCCTGGCAGCACCGCCCTGCTGGCATTGGGTCCCCCAGAACCTGCTAGCAACTAGCAGCCACGCGGCGGGCAAACGGTCATTTCCCCCTCGAAAGGGCGCTCCTGCCGGCGGCGCCGCGCACTCGCTCCCTCGAACTCGTTTCCTCGGATTCAAAACCTTGAACCCCAACCCTGCAGGATGGCGTGTACCTCAACGCGCTCCCGCGCAAAGTGGGGGGCCTCTTCCTGGCGGCAGCCCAGCGAGCAGAGGCGAGCTTCTTTGGGGGCGGGGATAGGCGAAGCAGTCGCCAGGGCCGGTGCCCCGCCACACACGACAGCTCACACGCCTCTCCAACAGGACAGGACTTGCGATTGCACCTCATGCGCCCATTGCTAAAACCCTAACGCCCGCCACCTGACTGCGCAACCCAAATGCAGATTCTTGTCCGCTGCTCAGGCCCTGCCGGCGCGCAGCTCACGGCCACGACGCGCGGCTGCAAGCCGTTTTCGGACGACTGCTTCGGCTACAAAGGGGACCAGGTCCCCGCGGACCGGATCAACCACATCGGCCCCTTCGAGCAGGACACGCTCTGGACGATCACACTTACAGACGTGCCGACGGCGCCCCCGCCGGACCCTTCGCTGCTGCTGCCGATTACAGAACGGCGCTGCGTGCCGCGGCGGCCGTCGTACGCTGCAGACATCCGCGACGCGGCCCTGCAGGCGGCCGGGTTCGACCCTTCAAACGTCAACAGCTACAGCGTCGGCTTTGGGGGCCTCAACCTGCCGGGCGCCGCGCCGGACCTTTTGAAGCCCGCCTACTTTTACGCATGTGAGAGGGGTTGGCGGAGGCGGGGCACAGGAACGTGCAGGCAGAGACGGGGGACGGTGGAGCCTGCCATGCATGCCGGAAGCACACAAGCTGTGCCGGCTGTCGCTGCATGCCAGCCTCGCGCCCTCGTCGCCCGCGCCGGTGCACGCCGCGCACCTGAAACGAGCGTGATTGTCCGGGGGGCGTCGGCAGCCAAGCCGGGGACGCGCTGGCGCGGCCGGAGCCGGGCCTGTGCCCGCCGCCTCGCTGCCCACGCTTCGTCCGCGCCACGTTTCACCCCATCTCCTTGCTGCCAATGCGTGACTCACGGCTTTCTCCTCCCCTTGTCCCCGAACATCCATGCATGGCCACGCGCACCAAAACGGCATCACCGCAGGCGGTGAGCAGACGCTAGCGCCAGCAACAGCGATTAGCAGGGGCGTCCCTGTCTTGGGCTGCTGGGGCTGCCGGCCTGTGGGTGCAATAAATGCTGTACGCAGCTGCAGCTGCGTGTTTGGCAGCAAGTGCAACGCCAACACCACACCGTCGCCACCTGCTGCGCCACCCTTTGTGCTTTGCCCAGGATACAACAACGGGACGGACTTGTATGGCAAGCGCTTTGAGTTTCCGGACCCCGACCCCCTCGTTTTGGAGCTGGGGGGCATCACCGAGTTCCGCTTCAACGATCTGGACTTCCACCCCCTTGTGCGTGGTTGCGGCGCGCTTTTGGACTGGTCGCGCGCGCTGGGAGTGGCCGTTGACATGTCTCGTGCAGCTGTACAGCTGCACGAGCGCGGGTTGCAGGGCGTGTGTGCAATGCCTTGCCTTCCAAGCGGCGGCTCGCCACCAGTGTGGGTATCAACCTCGGCCAGCCCCTGCACCCATCTGGATCGGCTCCACCCTCCCCACGTCCACTATGCCACAATCAAATCCTTGCCCATACCGCGCCCCATCCGCGCGCGCGCCGCAGCACGTGCACATCAACCCCTACCAGATCCAGGCGCTTAATGACAGCTGGCTGTTCTCGGGGAGCTACTGGACGCCCTACTTTGAGGCTGGCGACTGGCACGACACCCTGACGCTGCCGATGATCAACTTGGCGGTGCGGGGCCAAATGCAGAAGGCAAAAAGGGTCAATTGCACGCAAGATGGACCTGCACAGCGCACACCACTGATGCTGCTGTCCTTCCCATGCATTGCCCCCCCACGCCCCGCTCTTCGCCATGGACCGCAGGGCGACGTGCATGTGCCCCTTCGTTTCCAGCCCGGGCAGTACAGCGGCTACACTGTTTCCCACTGCCAGTGCGTCAGTCTTGGGCACTGGTGCTGCTGAGGGCGGGAGCAGCGCAGGGGCCAGCTGTCATGTTGAATGGGGCAGCTGGCCTGTGAAAATCTAGTTGATAGTAGTGGGAGCTGTCCCCTAAACCCTAAGGCGCAACCCACAGCACCGCTCGTCAAGCAGCCTTGCTTCTCTCCCAGCGCTCATCCCTGCCCGCTGCACCACCCTCTCCCCCTTCACGCCCGCGCCTCCCCCGCAGCTTCCTGCAGCACGAGGACGTGGGCTGCATGAAGGTGGTTTGGTACCGATGCCCGACCCAGGGCGCCAACAACCAGACTGGCCCGTGCCCAGGCTTTCAGTACCCAGTGCCTGGCACCGTCCCCGACGTCCTGGATTAGCTTGCGTAGCTGGCCAAGGGCGCGTCCCGCTGTGCCAGCGCGCATGGCGCTGCGCTTGAGCGCGGGCGGCCTGCGCGCTGCGGCACGCCCGAGTGGCCCCCTCGGCCCGGGCCTCTTTGCAAGCGGCAGTTCCGGTCTCCCCCTTGCATGCCCTTGCCGCTGTCAACACCTTGCGACGACAGCGTTCAGTGCCCTGGCGCATGACGTGGCGACAACATAACGTCGCCATGGGCCCTTCAGCCCATTCTTGGGGCCCTTCCTAGGCATGTCTGCTCTGTTCCTATCGCACTTTCTTGCTCATAGGTTGCCGACCTCCAGCGCAGCCGCCATAACTCGGAACACAAGGCAGGTCGGGGCCTCTTGCTGCTGGGCAACGCCCTTTCCTCATCGCACCGCCTGCACCCGGCACGCGCCTCCCTGCCTGCTCGCACGCTTCCTACTTACAAGCCGGCCACGCATGGCGCCGGCAACTGGGCCGCCCACCCAGGCGCCATTCGTGCCGTGACGTTGTGAAGCCGATCAGCTGGCCGAGCCTGGCTCACTTGGCGGCTCGTTGCCCGCTCAGCCCGACGCATCCTCCACACCGTCCCCTCCAAGTGTGGCCCACATGCATCACAACACACACCCTCGGCCGTTCAAGCTCACTGTCCCCTCCGTCACCCCCCCCTTACCTCACCCCCCAACCTCTGCCGCCCTTTGCCCGGCGCACCCAGGCTTGTTAACAACCAGCCACTTGAACTGTCGCCCGGCGCCCACCCTTGCTCACGCTTGCTGTTGGCTTGGAGCGACGTCCTGCTGCAGACAACCGCACGCCCTCAACACACCCTGCGCACCGCAACACCCCTCCTTGTGCCTTTCCCTCGACCGTCTCTGTGATGGCCGGGCTTGTTGTAAAGCCCAGAAGCCAGGCTTTTCCTTGCCTGCTTGAGGTTGTTCGCATGCAAATGGGGGCAATCGGCAGGGGCGCAATGGGGCGTGGGCTCGAGCGCAGCTGCCGGTGGCGGGGGCGCGGGCAAGCGAGGACCGCAGGCAAGCGGGCGCGGGGCGGCCGGAGTGCGTGGCCTCAAGGAAGGGGCGTCCCTGTGGCTGCAGGTGCCTGCCCATCCGTCCCCCGAGCTGCAAGGGGGGCTGGGATCGGGCGCGGCGGGGAGCCTCCCCGCCGCCGCGGCGGGGGGTATACGTATACCTTGGGGAATACCTGGACTCGGTTTATAGAGACGCCTCCCTGAGGGAGGCAGGCGCAGATGACCTGCCCCGCTGGCTTTCCCCCGCGCATGCGCTGTGCTGTGCTGGCTGCGTTAGCGGCAGGACGGGTCTTGCGGCCAGCGTTGGCCGCGCGGCGGCCCATTGGTTTGGCCTGCACTCCGGATTGGCGTCGATTGCTGAACAGCGGCCTGCCACGGCTGCCACTGCCGCAGGTCTGGCCGGGGTGGGCACAGCAAGGAGACACACAGCAGCCTGCCAGCGGGTTGTGTGCGCGCATGCATGCCGTCGTGCATGACATACAAATGCTTCTCTTCGCTCAATCCCATGCTCCAAGACAAGCGGGGGACGGGTGGACGCCAAGCTATGGCACAGGGAGCACACACACCAAGGGAAATAAAGTTTACATCTTTGAGCTGCCACCATGCACGCCGGCACGCAACACTGGGCAGCATGCATGCTCACGGGCGGCCACCTACGCGACGCGCCCGCTGGGTTTGCTAGGGCAGCGCCGCCACCCGCACAACAAACATTCGCAAGCATTGTCACCTGCGCGGGCGAAGACAGCACATGGCATGGGAGGGGAGCTTGGCTGGCTGAGCACCAGCTCCCTCCTGAACGTATACGCATGCCCGCCACCATGCACGCCGCCGCTGCCCTAGTCGCCGCTGCCGCGGCCGCTGCCGCCGCACTCCTTCTTGTGACCGCTGCGCCAGTGCTGGCGCTGGCTGCGAATGGGCACAACGCAGGGGGGCAGCATGGGCAGGGATGCAGGGCGGAGCACACCTCATTTACTCGACAGTAGTGGGAGTATAGCTTAGCTTCAGCTTCTTGAAGAAGCTGCTCAGGGGCAGTTGGTGTGAGCCAGAGGCACAGAGTCTCCCAGGCAAATAGGCAGGCCCTGGGCACACGCACGGCGTTAACCCCCATGCCCTCCCCGCCCCTCAAGCTCTCATGCCTGGCCACCCCAGCGCTCACCAGTCCCTGCAGCAGTACCACGCGCGCCGGCAGCCCGTACAGATGAGCAGGGTGCCAGCTTCCCCACCGCCCGAGGTGCTCGGGTCGAGGCCGCAGGCGGCGCAGCGCTTGTTCTGGTCTGTGCCTGCTCCCCCACCGGCCGCGTCGTCCCCGCCCCGCTGCGCAGCCGAGGGCTCCTTGACGCCGGCCTTGCTGCCGCCCTTGCCCCTGCCCTTGCCCTTGCCCTTGGCTTTGCCTGCTGCCAGGGCGTCCACCTCTGCGCCGCTCAGCCCCAGCGGCGGCCGCTGCAGGAACGCGCGCGCGCGTGCGCGCACGCTGGGCGCAGCCGG
>VIYE01000173.1:0-13444 GCA_008037345.1 Messastrum gracile | reverse complement strand
GGGGGCTGCTGCGCCATGCCTCAGCTTGCCATGCACGCGCCGCAAGGAGCGGGTGGGGCCTGCTGTGCGCCCGCACGGGCGCGCTTGCGGCGCGGCGCGAGCGTGCGCACGGGCCGTGCACCAGTGACACCTGCGGCCTCGAGCTCCTGTCGCGGCTGCTGTGGCAGCAGGTGTGCTTGAAGTTTCTAAAACACCGCTCCCGCACCAGCCGCGCGCGCCTGCTGAGCGAGCGTGGCCTCCGTCCCGTGCGAAAAGCCGGGCTGCGAAGTGGAAGAGCAGGTATGAAAGCACAACAGCTGGCTTCACGCTTGAACGGTGAGATGCGGGCCCGTGCCCCGGTGTCGGCGCCGGCTTCGGTCCGGCGCAGCTTCACGCGCCGGGTGGCAGGTGGTGCGGCCACCGGGCGGCCGTTGGCAGTGTGTGGTTGCTGTGGCGAGCTCGGGGCGTGCGCCCGAGAGGGCCGCCTGCCACCGGCTCGCCAGCGCCGTGTCCCGTTGCTGGGCGCGGCAGCGTCGGCAGCAGTCAGACGGTGGCAGCGCCACATCCACTGTCCAACTGCTTCCTCCCCTCCCTTAAAGGGGAGGAACCTGCCTGCCTGCCACGAGGTGGGGTGCAACCTGTGCATTCGAGGAGTGCGGCGCAGCGGCGTTGGGCTGCAGCCGGCGATGGAGCGCGTGCCGGACTGCCAGGCTGCCCAGCCGGCCGTGTGCGCCGCCCAGGGCTTTTGGGGACAGAGACCGTTTGTCGAACTTTGCTTGAGACGTATTTGGAAGGTATATATCAGCTGTCTGAGCACGTACGAGTGCAGTGCGCTGCCTTGCTCCGGACGGCCGTCCCGGGCGCAGCACAACCGGTGACACTCGTTCAAGTCTGATCAGGTGATGCCATCTCCAAACGGCTGTTCCGGGATGGCACGTCGCTCGGCCGGAATGGTCCGGCACGCGTCGTGTACACCCCTTGGTTTGAGAGGCCCGTGGCTGAAGAAACGGCTGGAGAAACGGGGCTGGGCCTCACGGGACCGAGCCGGCGGGCCGCGGCTCCGGCACCGGCTTGCCACCCGCCGGCCCGCCCGCACACACGTCGCCGTCTTGCCGACCCTCCCCGCGGGCCCTCGCGCCTTGGACACAGCGGCTCCGCGACCATGTGGATGTGGGCCCCTCGGCGACACAACCTGCTGGCGTCGGTGGCGGCCGCGCTGGCGGTGCTGGCGCTGGTGCAGACGGCGGCCCCTGCAGGCGCGCAGCGCGTGGCGTCTTTGCGTCCGCTGTGCCTGCGCGCTGTGCGCCTCGTCATCGGGGCCGCACCCTTGCCGCGCCCCGCGCCGGCCTCCCGCCTGCCCCCGGGCCCAGCCCTGCACAGGGCGCACCCCCATACAAGTTCCCACGGAGCTTCCACACTCCACTGCGCCGCGCCACTACGGCTTTATCTGGCCCCTGTCTGCAACCTGCACTTTTGAGCTTCAGCCCCGTCCGCCCCGCCCGCCACCCTTCCTCGCCCGCAATTGCCGGCAGGCGCCGTCACCCACCTGGTGCCCCGCGACGACGAGTACGCCCTGGCTGTGGGCGGGTCCCTGTCTTACACGCCAGACACCCCCGCCGGCCGCAACCTCCCTGGTGGGCAATGACATCATCGCCGACGCCGCCGGCCTCGGCCCGATCATCGTCGAGGTCACCGGCGGCGCCGGCGGCGCGCCGCTGCCCGAGCGCCCGCTGGGCGGGGCCCTGGTCGTTACAGAGGCCGGGGGCATCTCCTTCTCGTCGCCCAAGTGGGCGGGCGTGGTCACGTTTCAGTACGTGCTGCGATGTGCGACAGAGCTGTCGCAACCGGCGACCGTCCGCATCCGCATAGGTGCGTGCCGGCTGCGGGCGCAGAGTCCGACCTGTCTGAGCACACGGGGAGCCGTGGCGCCGAGGCGGCGCCTTTGCTTGCCCACCCTCTTCCCCACCCGCTCTCCCGCAAACCCTGCAAACCCCTTTCGTTGCGCCAAACCTCACCTTCCCCACAGCCCACCAAACGCCGGATGCCCCTGAGCGATCGAGCCCAAGCTGCGGGCTGGGCTGCTTCTCCTCAGACTTCACCTCTCTTCTTCCACTCTCCTCCCAGTCCCCACGCTTCCAGCAGATGACGCATACACCATGGCCAAGGGCACCACCCTCACTGCTGGCCCGCCCTCCAGCGGCCCCGCCGGCCTGCTGGCCAACGACTTCCCCGCCGGCCCGGCCTCCAGCCCTGGCGGCGCCGGCGCAGGGCACGTGCCCCTCGAGGGCTTCTACGCCATCGTCACCAGTGACGTCACCAACGGCGCGTTCTCCGGGGCCGGCCCTGCGCCGCCCGGGGCCGAGGAGGGCGAGACCACAGCCCACGCGGGGTGGTTCAACTACACGCCGGCCGCGGGCGTCGTCGACACGGTCCAATTCATAAGCTACAAGGCAAGCAAGGCAGTAGGGCCACGACGCCCTGCTGTCATTATGCCGTGTGTGCGTTTCATGTGGGCATGCCTGCGATGCATCAAAGGGTCCCGCCAGTCGAGCCCCAAGAACTGGCCCGCCTGCCCTCGACATCGCCGCGTGCAGGTGTTTGCCGTCAACCTCGCAGGGCGTGCCGGGGAGGAGAGGGTGTACTCATCAGAGCAAGGCCATATCTCCGTCACCGTCCGTGAGCAGAACGCCTGGGGTATGGATGGGGCTGGATTGCAGGTTCTGGCAGCTCCAGCTGCAGCGGTGCATTTCTAGGGGGCTTGGTTACGGGGACCAGACCACGGTGCAGAAGGACATGCTTCGTGTGCCCGGTGCGCTGCGCGAGCCCAGCGCGTGCTGCACGCCTTCTCCCCCCTCCGTCCCTGCCACCCGCAACACAGAGCGCGGCCTTGGGGCCGAGCCCATGCTCATGCCCGACGCGTACGCAATGTTTCCTGGCGACACCATCAGCCCGCTGGCCGGCTTTGGGCCCCTGGCCAACGACGCGCAGCTCCCAGGCACTTTCACCGTGACCTTCCGGCCGCCCGAGTCCTTCGACTTCTCGCCTATCGGGGCACTTGTCACCCACGAGGACGGGACGTTTGTGTTTGATGCGGCGGGGCCGGGGGTCCTGACGGTGCCTTACCAAGTCACCGGCGGCAACGGGATGATCAGCAACGAGGGCAGCATCGACTTCCGCGTCGGTGGGTCGGGAGGCAGGGGCCTGGCGGGCTGCTGAAATGGGGTGGCGGGCGCGCACACAAGCTGCTGCCCGCACGCTTAGCTGGCGCACGGATGTGTGCTTGTTGCCGCGTGTGCGTGTGCCGATCCCCAGGACCCCTTCTCTCCGCTAGCCCATCCAGGCTTGAGGTTTTTCCTGCCACCCCTCCAAATGTTGACGCTGGCCATTGCCAACCCGCATGTCACTCCCAACGCCCTTGCACAGTCCCAGACACACCCGTGCAGTTCACAGGCCCCTCTGGCTTCACAATCACCTCGGGCCAGACGCTTACGGTGGCCCCACAGGAGGGTCTCTTCAGTCTGAACTTCACACGCGCCGAGGGGGCCTCGGCGCCGGCGCCGTCGTTTGAAGCCGTGCTTGTATCCCCGCCGGCCAGCGGCGCACTGACGATGCAGCCCCACGGCGGTGTGTGTGGGGGAAGGGGGCGATTTTGCGCACCGGGCAACGAAAACCTTGCACCTGCCAACCATGCTTGCCCGGCCAGCCGCCTGGCTGCTTGTGCCGCTCCCATTCCCACCGGCCGCTTGTGCCGCTCTTATGCCTGCCTTGCTTTCAGTTCAGCAGATGGGGATTACGCTCTCAGGAAGGTCCCACCCCCACCCGCCCAAACCACCGCACATGCTCTCCACGCAGGCTTCAGCTACCAGCCTGCCCCCGGCTTCACCGGCATCGACCACTTCAGCTACCGGGTCCAAGCCCAGCAGACCGGGGGCCGTGACGCCGTCCTGTCCAAGCACCCCTCTGACGTGACGATCACCGTAGGTGCGCAGCCGCCTGGTTACATATGCGTGGGCTTCCACTGCCAGGAGAACACGTGAGCAGAGCTGCGATAGCATGTGTGCTTGCTGGCACTCGCGTTGCTTGCCTTCAGCACCGCACCTGCTTCTATAACACATCTGCACCAGACTTTGCTGCCCCTAAGGACCTCCTCTGCCCCCATCGACACAACTGCAACCCGTTGGTGCCCCTCCCCTGCGCCACTTGGCCGCCTGCAGTGCCTGTGCCAGAGCAGCTGCCGCCCCGCCCCCGCTTTCCGGACGGCTTCGACGAGACCATCGGCAAGAAGCAGGCGCTCCTGCTAGAGCCTCCCGGCGGACTGGGCGCCTTCCTGTTTGATATGCCCTTCATCTTTCCCAGAAACGCAAGCAGCGGCCTGGGAAGGCCGCGCGGCAACCTGACGCTCTGGGTACCGGTGCCGCCGCCCAAGGGCAGCGTGCAGCTGATGAGGCCGGGCGCGAGCGCGGGCTTGTACGACGCAGTCCAACTGCTGTACACGCCGCCAAAGGGCGGCACAAAGTCCGGCAGCGAGACCTTCTCGATCCAGGGCAGGCTGCGGACGCCCGATGGCACCGAGCTGATAACCCCAGAAGCCAAAGTGACCGTTTCAGTGGGTGAGCGGATGCCACCGCGGGGTGCAGAATGGCTGGGGGAACTAGGCGGTGCTGGCACGCGACGGGGGCATGGCGCTGGCAAGAAAAGGGGACATGGGGACCTACCACCAGCAGTAGGGCACGCACCGGCGGCCAGAGTCTGCGCCTTCAGGGCGATCTCTTGTTGCGGCCACCCATTTACCACGAGAATTTGTCGCTGCAACGCCTGGCACCCACCAAGCCGCGCCACTGCCACCAGCACTGCCAGAACCGCTGCCAGAACCGCCTGCTGCCTCGCCTCCCCCGCGCCCGCAGCCGGCAAGCCAAGGCTCGCGCCGCCGGCGGTGACAGACCTCCAGATCAACTGCGAGCCCCTCTCCGGCTCCCCCAAGGCCCGGAAGTGGGTCGTCACCCTCACCCGCTCGGCCGGCCGCCTGCCGATGGCCAGCGGCCCGGACGCCGGCATCGCCTCCAAGGGCGTCGCCTTCCAGGTCGCGGCCGCGGACCCGCCGGAGGACTGGACCTCGCCCGGCCTCAACACTTGCACGTTCACGGCCTCGGGCGCGGTGGCGCCCGACGCGTCGCTGAAGTTCAAGGCCGCCGCGCAGGCGCCGCTCTCGTGCCTGCGCGAGTTCTGCGGCGCGGTCAAGGTGCGCGCGGCCGCGCTCGGCAACTCGGCGTTCGAGCAGAGCGAGTGGTCGGACGCCTTCTTCCCCGAGACCGAGCTGCCCTGCAGGACCGACCCCGACACCCACGTCCAAGTCTCCCTGCTCGGCGTCCCCGGCGCTTGCGCCGGCTGACCGTCGCTTGCTTGGGTGGGGCCGCCCCGGCGCACGCGCGCCTGGGCCCTCAGGCCCCGCTTCCGCAGCCCCTGGGCTGCGCAAGCACCGTGCCCCCGTTGCCGTTGCTCTGTTTACCTCCCCACCCAAATGTGGGGTGCTGGGTGTAGGTGATCGCCCCTCTTTCAGCATGCATAAGGCTATGCCTTCGCATGAGGCTCTTCACTGTGTCGCCCTTACTGTGCCGCTGTGCCACAACCAGTTGCAAGCTTGCCAGGCCCGTGCACAATCGGCCTGTGCGATGCATGTGTGACAACCTTGCTCCGTCGACGCCACCTGTCTCTGTGGAACCGCCCGCCTCCCTCCCTCCGGTGCATACGCGCGCACACCACCTTTTCCCACCTGCTTCCCTCCGCTCCCGTGCACACGTGCATGTGTGCATGTCAAGGAGTCAGTCGCGCGCGTCACTGCAATGGATGTGGTGTGATGCTTGCAGGCATTTGATGAGACCTACTCGCACCCGCACAGGCGTGCACGCCTACCCCCCACGCGTGCGTTTGAGCGCTCGACCCGCATGTTGGCTGCATGCGCGCGTTTTAGAGCTCAACTCCGCATGTTGGCCGTTTCCCAGGAGCCCCCAGCCTGCCGGAAAGTGTGGCTGCTTTCCAGCCATACAGCACACAACCCAATACGTCGTGTCACCACCCCTTTCGTGTTGGCTGGCTCTGGCCTTTGCCGCCTTCTGCATGCCTGACCCCGCTCTGCTTGCAAGCCCGCAGTTGTCGCCTGCCTGGCCGGCTGCCAGGCTGGCTCTGTCCAGCTCAGTTGAACCCCAGCTCTTTCCGCGTGCCTGGCTGGCCGTCCCCTGCACTGGCGATTGGGTAGGACCTTCCCTGTGACAGCCCACACGCCCGTCTGTGCGAAGCGCCTTTACAGGCTCAGACCTGCAGGTCTAGCTGGACCCACTCTCTCCCCTTCCACGCATGCTCACGCCACTGGCATCGGCGTTGCCAGGCGGCAACGTGAGCCCCAGGCGTTGCGGGCGAGAGGTAGCAGGCCTGCTACCCCTCGCCCGCAACGCCACACTCACCCACTTCCAGTGGCACAACCCCAGGTTGCGCGTGCGCAGGCCTGCGCACGCAATGCCCACAGCAGCCCTGGTTCCAATTGTGCGTGGAACGCACAACCCCCTTCCGCGCACACACGCGCTTGTATGCAGTTGATGCCGCGTGCTCTGTTGCCACGCACACCGAAACGCAAGCGGGTGGTTCACCGCTTGCGCTGCCCGCTGCCCGATGCCCGCTGCCGCTGCCCCCTGTGCCCTGCCTCGCCCTCTCAGCACTGCCCCGCGGCCGAGCCTGCCGCCGCCCCTCGCCTGCTCAGCACTGTCACGTCGCCCTGCGTGCGTCCCCACCTACAGACCGACGACTTTGCGGCCTGAAAAGCATGCATGCGTGTGTTTTGTCGCTTGCGTCGAGCCTGGGTGCTTGTAGCCGCGGCGGTAGGGTTCCCGTCGCCGCCGGCCGTGCCTGCACCTGCTGCCTTGCCCCCTGACTTACTGCTGCTTGCGAGTTGCATTGTGCCGTTCAGCCTCCTAGGAGCCTTGCCGAAACTGTTGGCAGCCCTCAAGGACGGTGGGCCGCCGGGCCACGCCACATCAGAGCCTCGCGTGCGCTTGAGGGGCCGTGCCCGCGCGCCGCCAGTGGCGCCACGCGAACACACGCGCCCTACTGCCCGCGAGCCGGACCCCACAGGGCCTTCCCGGCCCCTGTTTTTTTAGGGATAGAGGTGTAACACTGCAATGGCCCTTGAGTGAACATTGATGAGACCAGCCCCGTCCGCAGCCAGGCGAGCGAGCCCCTGCGCATGCCACGGCGGCCACGCAGCCACCATGTCAGAGGCAGAGGCAGCGTGTTACAGCGCCGCCGGTGACCAGCTTGTTGACAGCTTGTCTGTGTGCATGTTTTGGGCGCTACCAGGGCCCGGGAGGCGGCTTTAGGGTTGGTGCACCTCATGCATGTGCAGGGGAGCAGGGGGCCTAGTAACGGCGCCGTGGCCGTAGGCGCAGAGGGGCCACGTGCCCTCAAAAAGAAAATGCACCATATGCACGTGCCAACCTGCAACAATTTTCAAGCGCCTGCATTGCCACAACAAGGGTGCTGGGGACGCGGGGCCTGACCAAGGCAAGCATCGCAGGCAGCGGCGGCCGCCGCCGCTATGCGCTGCCAAAACCACCGGGCCGCGGCAGTGCGACGGCGCCGCCGGCGCCCAAACGAAGACCGCGTCACCCCTTGACGACGCCGATAGGCCGCAGCTTGACCGCCTTTTTGGAGATGCCCGCCGCGTGGCAGGTGTCGACGACCGCGGTGACGTCCTTGTAGCTCTCGGGGGCCTCCTCCATCACAAGCTTGGGGGACGCGACGCTGGGGTTTGGGGGGTTTGCGGCCGGCGTTTTGCGGCGCGCGGCCGGGCGAGGGGCGCGTGCGCGGTGGGTTGGCGCCACCGGCGCGGGGCGTGCGACCGTGCGGACGGGCTCGGCCGTGGGACGCAGGTCCCAACAGGGGCCCTGCATTTGCGCGCATGGCTCGCCATGGGCCCAAAACTCGCCTCCCGAAAAACCCTTCCAGGCCCGAGAGCCAATACAACGCACCGTATGGAGATGCCCTTTGCCTTCAGTTCGTCGAGCACCTCCTGGTATTCCAAATTGTTGCGGCTCGAGTTGCGGGACCGGGAGCGGCCTGGGCCGGGCCGGGGTGGGGCCGTGCGTGGGGGTGGGTAGGCATGGGCGTGCATGGGTGGGCATGGACAGACGGCAGGGATCCGGGGCAGGGTGTGGCTTCATTTGCCAAGCACGTGCTTGGGCGCCTTGAAGCCCTGCCCATGTTTGCATTTGCATCAGCCCCGGGCTCCCCACTCCCTTGCACCCACCCCTTTGCAGGTGGCCCAAGAACCCGCCCGCTGTCCCGGCTTTCCCCCAGGCCTCCCCCCAGCTTCTTCCCAACTAAACCCCAGCTTCTTCCCGGCTTCCTCCCAATTGCCCCCCAGCTTCCCCCCCAGCTGCCGCGCACCCGCGCCGTGGCAGGTGGAGCCGAACGTCTCGGCAAACCCCGCGTCGGTGCCCGTGAGGACGTAGGAGCAGGTGCCCATGGTGCCGCCGATGAGGACCTAGCGCACGAGTGGGGTGGAGGGGGTGATGTGCGTGGCGCCACGCACATGGGGGGGGGGTGGGTAGGTCTTGGGGCCTCGCCTGGCACGCCGCCCAGGAACCGCCCCTCCCCTGCTGCACCCGCGACCTGCCCGGCGGGCGCCCCCCCGGCCCCTCGGTTGCCCTCCATCCCTGGGGTCCCCTCCAGCCCCTCGGGCGCCCTGCCGCCCTTGCGGGCCCTCCCTTCCCCGCCCCCCCCCCCCCGGGCCCCCACCGGCTGCCCCGTGAGCTGGTAGTCCACGGGTATGAGCGGGTGGTGCGGCGGGAACGCGCGGGTGGAGCCCTTGCGGTGGACCAGCAGCCGCGCCTCCCGGCCGTCCACCACGTGCCGCTCCTCCTAAGGGGGCGTTGGTCGTAGGATGACGAAAGGGTGCGTTGGTTGTGTTGGGAAGAGGGCGCACGTGGGCCCTTTTTGCACGGCGAACAGGCACTCGAACTCGGGTGCGGAAGGAGGGTGGCACTAGTTGTTGATACGCAGGCCGGTGGGGAGCAAGAGGGGCCGGTGCTACCTGCCGCGCCGCAAGCTTGCTGGCGGCACGCGAATTCCACCACGAAAGCATGCCCGCCGCAGCAGGGCCCCCTGGGGCCGCGGCTGAAAACCCGAGGCCGTTGCCGCAGCGGCTTGCTGGGGCCGCTCGCCTTTGCTATGTTGTGGCTGACGTCGTAGACCACGTGCATGTCGAGGTCGTCGGGGGTGGAGTCGAACATCTTGGCAAACGCCTGCAAAGGCAATTGACGAGGCGGGAGCGCGGCCGGCGTGAGGACTGTTGTTTGAAAACACTGAGCCAGCGCGCACAGCGTGGAACGCTCCCCGCGCCCGCCCCGACCAGCGTTCGCAGCAGCAGCCGCGCCCGCAATAGCACGGCCGCCGCCGCCAAAGCCCAGGGTGCGTGCAAAGCGTGCAAAGCGCAAGTGCGCGGGCGCACGCACACATGCATGCACACACGCATCCACCCCTCCCCCTCAGACACACACACACACACACACACACACACCCCGCCCGCTCGCCTGCCGCGCGAGGAAGGTCATGCTGCTGCGGTTGACCCAGGCGTAGTTTGCGGCGCAGGCCATGGCCTTGAGGTAGTTCTGGCCCTCGGGGCTCGATATCCGCGCGCACGCCAGCTGCCTGCGGGGCGGTGGTTGTTTACGTCGGCGTCGGCGGTTGGTGGGGGCACAGTGATCGGCCGTTCAACGGGGCAATTCTGTCTCCGAGCTTCGCACGCAAAGCGCGAAGGAGCGGCGAGCAGCGCGCGGGCGGCGCAAGCGTGCGGCACGGGTGGCTGGCGACGCGAACGGCTGGTGGGAGTTTCAGAAAGTAAATTCGAACGCGCCTGTCGTTGACGGCGATCTTGTCCCGCGCCATCGCCCGTTCCATCTCCACCAGGGCGTCCGTGGCCACCTGGGATGGGGGGGGCGAGGAGGGCGGGCGGGGTGAGTCACCGCCGGTGAGTGGGTGTAGGAAGAGGCGACCCGGGAGCCGCAGGCTGTGAGCGCGGGGCACGGCGCCTGAGGGCCGGGGTGCTTCTGCGGCGACAGCGGCAGGCCTCTGCCACAGGCGACCCGGGCCCTGCGCCCTCGTTCCTCAGCGGGCCGGCCAGGCCGCTCCCCTGCCCTGCACCCCACCTGGTGGCCGAGACCGCGGCTACCGCTGTGGATCATAATGCAGACCTGAGTCACGGGCGCGCGTAAAGAGAGAGGCAGGGTGTGGGGTGCCGGGGTGGCAAAATGTGCACGGAAGCGCTGAGGGTGTCAGGACTTTGCCAGAGCCGGCAGAGGAGGCGCGGGAAGGAAACGACAGAGTGTGAGAAGCCAAGGGCTGGCTGCGGAGTGTTGGAGCGGCAACGTGCCGAGAAGGGCTGAGGGTGAGTCGGCGAAACCCCAAAATCCCGGCCCCTTTGCATTCCCTTTGTACTCGGCCCATTCCCATTCCCTTCCCATTTGGCTGCTTGGGGCCGCCGGCGCCCGCTCAACAAGAACGAGGTCGAGACATGCCGGCCCAGGCGGCCCCAGCAGGGTGGAGCGAGGGGCAGGCGCGGGCGGCAGGGGCACCCCCGTCCCCAGCCGCCATCCGCGCGCCGTGGCCGGCCCAGCAGGCCAACGGGCCCCTCCCCAACCGCCCGTATGGCGCCACCGGGGCCGGCTCGGTGGATGGACGAGGGCGAGCCGGCCCTAGCGGCCCCAAAGGGTGGTGGCATGATGGGCGCGGGCGGCAGAGGCCATCCTATTCCCACCCGTCAATGCCCGTGCGCCGTGCCCACCCCAGGGCAGCGGGCCCCTTCTGAGCAGGCCATATGGGGCCGCCGGGGCCGGCTCGGAAACGCCAACGTCTACGAGCCGGCCCCGGCGGCACCAGCAGTGCCAAGGGGCGGGGCGGAGCAGCAGGGGCATGCCCATGCGCGCTTGCGCAGGCCCAAGCAAGCACTTGCACGCAAGGGCGTGCATCTGCAACACGCGGCCATTCCCCCTTTACATCAAAGCCCGCCCACAGACGCACGCACCCCTTTTGCGGGCGCCCGCAACCCATCCAGCCCGGTTTCAACAAAAATCGCCCTCGGCCCCCAGGCCATGGCGCAGGGGCGTGGTGCCATCCGCCCACCCTGCCCGCCCACCTGCCCCTTCTGGTCGATGCCCATCTTGCGCGCGACGCCCTCGTCAAATATCTCCTCCACCACCTGGATCTCTGGGGGCCGCACCCACGGGAAGATATTTTTGGGGGGAGGCGCGGTCGTACCGGGAAAGGAGGCCGCGCTGCAATCAGAGAGAGTCGGTGTCGCGCTGTTGTGGGGTCGCGGCCCGGAAAAGCCTCCGCAACCCACGGCCCCTCCCAACCCCCAGCGCCCGCACCTGCGTAGTGGTTGCCCGCCCCGAGCGTGCCCATCTGGGGCAGGCCCCGCTTCTTGGCGCGCGCAGACACCTGCGGTGGGCACGAGGGAGGGGCAAAGCAGGTGTGTTCCGAGGGCAGGCGCTGCAGGCGGGTGGCAAGCCGGGAAAGAAAGGGGACCTGCCGCGAAAGCAAGTGGGGTTTCCGGTTGAGAGCCAAGCCTGGCAGGTGCAGCCAGTGGACCCGAGCCGCCAGGCCCCGTCCAACAAAACTCAGGAGCGCCGCACGCGGCCCCATGACCACCATAAAACGCACAAACGCCAAGGTACTTCCGACCGCAATTGGGATTTTGTCATCGGTTTTGTCACGACAAACCCCCAGGGGGCGCGCCTTTGAGGGGTCTGCGGCCAGCATGCGCCCCGCCTCCTCGCAGTGCTCCTTGTCCTCCGCCCACGCGTAGCCCTCCCTGCCGTTCAAATTCGAATTTCGAACGGGGGAAACTTTAGTCAGACTATGTCGCTGTGGCCGGGAAACGACCCTGCTGTTGGGGAGGGTCTCCGTAGCGCCTCATGAGAGCGGCCGCCGCGCGTCATTTCACACCAGCACAATGTCACGCAGCGCTGGCGTGGTTGCAGGCCGCAGGGGGCGGGCAATAACAAATGGCACCAGTCTAATGGCCCACCTGAGGCTCCAGTCCATGCCCATTTCCAGGGCCACCTCCAGGTCAGCCGCCGTGGTCGGGATGATGCCCTGCGGGGCCGCAGCGTTGACGCAACATAAGGCCGCGCGAGCGAGGGGTGCGGAAGGTCGGTTGGTTTTTGTGAATGCTGGGCGGTGCCAGGGGGCGGCACTCGCCAAGGCTTGCGATGCCGCAGGGCTGTGGGGAGTCTCCCGCCCCGTAGCACCGCCAACCCGTCGGCTGAGGCGCCGGTCTCGAGCCTGGCCCCAGTTCTACCGGCTCGACGTCCTTCTCTAAGGAGGGCAATTGATTAGGGAGGGAATTGAGCGCGCGTGTGCGTTATGCGTGTGCGTGCGTGAGGGAGAGGCCAGGCAAGAGCGACTGCGCCAGCTCCTCCTTGCCAGGCTCGACGTCCTTCTCTGGAGTATTCACAAAAGGGGGGGAGATGAGCACGCGCGCGCGTGCGTGAGAGAGAGGTCAGGCAAGAGGGACTGCGTCAGCGCCTCCTTGACCGGCTCGACGTCCTTCTCTGGGGGAGTGAATGATGAGAAGGGAAATGAACGCGTGAGTGTGAGCGAGTGTCGTAAGTGAGAGTGAGAGAGAGGGGGGGTGAGGAGAGAAAGCAGCCGCGGTCCCCCGCTTCGGGCGCTCACAGCATTTGGCGTCGGCCGGGCCGCTCACCCGTCAGGTTGGTCCGGATCAGCCGCACGCCGCAGTTGATGTCGAACTGGGGGCGGAACATGAGAGAAGGAAGGGCACCAAGAAGCCTGGGGTCAGCATAGTTAGGGAGGCAGCACGCGGGGCAACGTGCTTTTCTTCTTGCCCCATGGCGCGCGCGGTGCGTTTCAGACCTCCCCCCCCGCCCGCCCCGCCCCAGGGCCTCACCCCCACGCCGCCGGGAGACACGACCGCCTGCGTGTTTGGACAAGGGGCGCACAAGCGGGCCAGGAGCGGGAAACGATGCGAGGGTGGCCACCACGGTGGCGGCGGGGTGGGTGGGCGTGGCGCACAGCCCAAGCGTGCCGGCAAAGCCCAAGGCCGCAAGGCCAAGGCCAAAGGCCGCAATTCCTGGCGCCCGGTCCTTGAAGCAAAAAAAACTCGCCTGCGGGTCGTCCATGTCGAAGGCGGCCACGTTGCCTATGGCGAACCCGTAGCCGCTGTGCACGTCGGGCATGGCTATGGAGGTCTGCCCGTGGGGGGAGGGGAAGGGTTGATAGGGAGGAGGTTCCTCTGGCTTGGCGAAGGCCTACCTAGGTGTATTGCCGCCGCCGCGAGGGCAGTGGGAACATGAAAAAACGCAGAAAGAAGGCTTTGCAAAGCACCCGCCCGGCGTTGTGGCTGCGACGCTCGCAGTCCCATCAGCCCCTCCCAACCCCGCCCGTGCCCACCCTG
>VIYE01000172.1:0-12391 GCA_008037345.1 Messastrum gracile | reverse complement strand
CGCGGGCATCGGCGGCGCGCACGCGCACCAGCAGACGCAGCAGCATTGCCGGGCCCCGCCCACGCCGCTGCCCGCCTGGCTCTACTCTACAGAGGGCGGCTGCTGCTGGAGGGCTTCATATCATACGAGCAGCTAACATGGCGAAGAGAGCACGGAGAAGATGGACAGATCTGCGTGTCGAATGTGTTGGACAATAGCGAGGGAAACGTGATCTATGGTAAGATAAGATTCGGCTCTGGCCTCGGGCGAGCTGGCCTGGTGCCTGGGCGGGCGTCGGCGCCGGCGGCGGCGTCGGCACTCGCGTAGCACGCCGCCCGGCGCCCATGCAGCCCGCCTCTGCCCCCCTTCCCCCTGCGCCACGCCACCACGAGCGCACCCCCGCCCCCTGCGCTGCGGGCAGCGGCCAGCTGCGGGAAGGAAGCCATTCATACATGGCTTCCCCAAACCATCTAGCAAAGAAGTGGGGGGGCCTGGACAGTCCCCCCCCTACTGCGGTTTCGACAGCCACGCAGCAGGTTGGAAAAACGGTGGAACGGGGTGCATGTCGATCGAGCGTGCGCGTGCGGCGCCAGCAGCGGGGGGCGGGGGCAGCCGGCGGGGTGTGGGCGGGAGGGGCAAAAATACGCCGCGGCGCGCCCCCAAGGGCCGCCACTCAGGCCTCACGCTCTCGCGCGAGTCGGGCGAGGAGCTCCCTGCCCCGTGCGGCCGGGAAGGCCGCTTCGGTGCAGATCAGCACCATCAACCTGGCGGTGATTGCGATCGCCGCCGACACGTCCCTGTCCACCGGCACGAGCTGGCACGTCACGCCTGGGCAGGCGCGAGCCCCCATCCGGGCTCCCGAGCAGCCAGGCCCTGTGCGAACGAGCCACGCCCACGCGCACCGAGCCCTGGCGATTGCGGAAACCAAGGGGCTATACTCCTGTCCAGGCCAAAGCGTGCGAACACTGGCAGCTGCCTTGGCAAGTGCATCACAGGAGAAAGGGGCCTGTGAAGGGAGGGACCGGCCAGTCAAAGCATGACACCGGGCTGCCCGCCCTTTGAGCATGACGCGGACGCTGCGTCGATACCTGCTGCCCTGTGGGATCGGCGGCCCACGGCCTGTGACGCATGGCGTGCGCGCAACGCAACGCGCATGGCGGGAGTGGGCCGCATGCCGTTGGCGGCACTTGCGGCGCCACCCGGCACCACTCCGGCCCGCGAGTCTGACTTTGCGCACTGCCCTCGTTTCAGGGGCGTCACAGAGGCTTCATTGGTGCAACTTTTATTCAACCAAGCACGAGCAACGGCGTCGGGCTGATCGATCTCAGAGCGCGGGAACGATGTGGACGCTGCTCTTGGGCCTGCTTGCGGCGCTCACGGGCGCCCTAGTCGCAGCAGACGACGGATATGGCGGCTGGCGTGACGGCCGGGCCACTTTCTACGGCGGCGCAGGCAAGCGGGGCGCGGCGCGGGAGCGAAGCGGCCGGCCGGCTCCCCACACGCAGCAACCGACCCCAACCACCCCCCCCCCCCGCTGCTCGCATGCCGTGCCGCCGCTGTCACAGGCGACCCATGGACGATCCACGCGGGGGTGAGCAGCGTCCCGCGGCAGGGCATGGGCAAGGCGAGGGGCAGTGTTTGGCTGTCGCAGCCACGCGCGCGCTCAGCATGCAAGCATGGCGGCACTCCTGCAACCAAACCCAACCACCCCTGCCCTGCCCTATCCTGCCCTGCAAAACCAGTCCTGCCAGTACTACTACCTGGACCCAACCGTGGCTACAGGGTGGGATGTGGCTGCGGTGAGCTTGGGGGGGGCGTGGTTTGACAGTGCACGGCGACTACCGGGCGGCCCTGCTGCGTGCAGCATGCGGATCACACCGAGAGCGGCGTGAGCAGCGACGCACGCATGGGAGGCATGCAAGCAGCGCTGGCCAGCACCCATGCACGTGTGCGCTTGCGCGCCCTGCCGAAAAACTGCGCCTACCTGCTGATTGCGCCAACCCCAGATAACCGACACGGCGCCTGACTACCAAAACTCGTGCGGCCGCTGCTACGAGATCGCCTGCAACCCGACAGGCCTGACCGATGGCTACGGCCAGTGGTTTGGTGAGGCCCCAAGGCATGGAGGGGCGGGCTCTGCTGGTGCTGCTGCTGTTGGTGCTGCTGGTGCCGCTGGAACATGCTGGGGGTTTGCACGTGCATGCAGGCGCACTCGAGCTTGCCTGGAATTTGTGCGCGCCCATGCAAGCGCTTGCATTGCCGAACCAGCAGGTGCATGGCCGACATGCATGCCCGGTCCCTAGACATGCGCACCATGCCCTGCACGTGTTGCCCACACGCGACCGTTGACGTCCGCATCCCAACACACCCTTTGCTGTCCCCACTTCAACAGACCGCAAGGGTGTTTGCCGCGACTCCAGTGCCTCGGCCGTGGTCATGGTCACCGACACCTGCCCCTGCAACTACCCCGCCAACGTGAGGGGCCACCGCGGGCAAAGGGCATGCTGTCGGGGCTCGGGTTCCGGCCCGCAGGCCGCATGGGGCCCCTGTTTGCAGGCGGCCTTGTCGGCCGGCATCCTCGCAGTGACTGTTTAGCAACGCGTGCATGTTTACAACAACAAGCACGCAACGACCTCATGCTATCCAATGCAGTATTACAGCAACAAGCGCTGGTGCTGCGGCGACATTCCCCACTTTGACATGAGGTGCGTTTGGTTGGTTGATGAACGCTGTGTGGCCGAAGCACCATGGGGCCTGCCCTGCCGTACCAGAGCCTTGGCATCACTGTTCAAAGCTGTCAAACGAGTATGTACCTGCGTAATGGGTGGGGCGGCTGATGCACTGGGATTGCTGCTGCTCCTCCAAGACTGCAGTCCTTTTTTGACCCTCCCATGCCCAACCCCCCACTCACCCCGGCGCACTCAGCGTGTGGACTTTCGAGCGGCTTGCCGACGCAAAGTGGGGCATGATCGGCATCCGTTTCCGTGAGCGTCTGTGGGCACCCTGCAGCAAGTGGGGCGGGGCAAGCCAGACAGGGGGGTCAGGGTGCGTTGCTTTGAAGCGAGCGTGCCTCCGACGGGGCACAGCACTCCCTACGAAGCACAAACCTGCCAAGGTGCCGATGCCCATTGCATGCAAGCCATTCACAGCCAGGCCATTGCAAGCAAGCATACCCACCCATTGAGCCTGCCTGCTGGCGCTCACTCCCGTCTTTCCTCCCCAGGCCAAGTGCCGTGCTCCCACTGCCCTGACAAGCCCGCCTACCTGCCCCACGGCCAGCAGCCCACAGCCAGCAGCTTCAAGAAGCCCGACGGCTGGCAGCCCAGCTGGGACAAGCGGCCCCACGTCGACCGCAGCAAGTGCCCGGCGCACGACCCGTTCGCGCAGCAGGGCGGCGACAATGGCGGCGGCGGCGGCGGCGACGACGGCAACGGGCAGCAGCAGCAGCAGCAGCAACAGCAGTGGTCATCGGCTTGGTCCTCTTCTACCTCCTCTTCGTCTTCCTCTTCCTCCTCCTCTTCCTCCTCCTCTTCCTCGTCTGCTTCGTCGTGGTCGTCGGCGTCGGGGAGTGGGTGGGGCTCGGACCTGGTTGGGCAGCTCTTCGAGTCCAGCGGCATCGGCGGCAGCTGGCTCGCAATGAGGTGGGCGGTTTGAGGAGGGGGCAATTAGGGGCCGTAAGCTGTGGCTGAAAGGGGCTCACGGCTTGACAAATCTTCTGCCAGCACGAGGCAGCATCGCGACTTGCAGGGATTGCATCACAACGGGCAGTGGGCTTAACGCAGGCGTCGAGAACCGCTAATCGAAACTTGCTGCACCTCCTCGTGCCCCAAACCCAATCCCCAGCCGCAACTTCAAGGCATGGCAGTCCAAGGACCCCTCGGGCGGGGCCGCCCAGTGTGGCTCGGCCTTCGACTCTGGCGGTGTGACCTTCAAGACCGACGCGGGCGGCCTCGACGGCAAGCACCACATCAGCTTCCGCACGCAGCTGGTCAGCGGCAAGCTGCCTGACTACCAGGTCACGCTCGCGTCGTCGAACAAGGTGCGAGGGGGGACGTGAGGGCTGTGCGGCAAGCGCATGTAGGACTTTTGCCACAGGCTGGGCCAGTTGTGGTGGCAGGCAACGGTTGGGATTTGCAGCGCGGGCTCCTGCGGTGCCGCCTCCAACCCCCACGCCGCCGCCATCCCTGCCGTCCCACCTGCTGCCACACAGGGCGCCTGCCGCTCGCTCAACCTGGCCAGCCTGAAGCCCTCCAAGTGGGAGAGCGAGTGGGCGACGCTTGACATCCCGCTGGGCGCGTTTGCGTGGCAGCAGGACTGGAGCGGCAAGGGCTTTGGCGGCTGCGGCGGCAGCGTGTCGGCTTGGGACCTGAACCAGGTGCGACGCTCACCAGACGGCAGTCATGCTTCAAATCATGCCTGGCAACCCTCGGATGGGTCGGGGTGTTGGTCAGGCGTTGGGAGGCCGTGCTTGGGGTCGACTGCAGACCTGGTGGCACGTGGTGTGTGCTGCTCTGGTGTTCAAGAGCGATGCAGCAAGTTACGTCGTGCGTTCTTAACAAGCTGCCCCACCCGCCGCTCCATTGCTCCTCGGGATGCGCCGCAGATCGACTTCAAGAGCAGCCACGCCTCAGAGCAGCAGCTCTGCGTCAGCGGTATCAAGTTCTATTAAATTGCTTGTGCTGCCGCCTGCGGTGCTGCGCACCCTGAGGCCCAGGTGATGGGCCTCCGCCCATGCGAGTTTTCGGCTTGCAGGCTTGCTTTCTCGCTACTGCAGTAGGCATGCAGGCTCTTCTTCCCTGTGCCCTGGCTTCCTGTTCCTTGAGATTTTAGAGTAGAGTCGCAGGGTTAGCCATGCGCTCGCACATCAACATGCGGCATGCAAGACCATGCACGCATGCGCGCTGTATGCTGACCAGCAGCATCGGCATTGCAAGCGACCACTGAAGGAACCAGTCCCGCATTCCCCTGATTCAAACCAACCGAGCATCCTTCAACGTGCCTGCGGCCAGGCGGCAGCCCTGCCTGTGCATGTGGGCCACCAACCTGCTTCATTCACGGCGCCCAGCGGCTGCCGGCAGCCCACACCGCAACAACATGCCCTGCGGCAAGCATCGAGCTTGCCATGTCCGCAACCCCTTGCGAGAATAAGGGCACCTTGCCGCTCCTCCCGTCTTCAAGGTGGCTTTCTCAGCTGCTGCCCTCGGCACATCTCAGGGCCTGTGCCAAAGAGAACGCTGGGCCGCAAGCCGCCTGGCGTGAGCGTCAAAGGCCTTGGCAACGGTGCTGTAACGCTGTGCTCAGGCTAAATGCCACCTGTTTGACTGAAGGTGATGAAATTACTTACAGCGGGGTGCTGCCCTGCTTGTTCAGCAGGCGCGGTCACCTTGGGTGCATGCGCGCACTTGGGTAGCTGTTTGGGTGGTGGTGTGTGCAAAGCTTTGCTTGGCTTGGGGGCATGGCATCTCGTTTGGGCGTGGAAATGCATGGGTCAAAAAGGTCAAGGGACATTCACGCTCATCTCGCATGAAAAGAAGTCGACAGCACAGAACAAAGGTTCGCACGTGTGCAGGGCGGAGGGGTCTGCTGCGGGCACAGGCACAAGCACGGGCATCCCGCCTGTTGCGGCGGGCGGCGACGCGCCTGGGCCGTTGCCCCCCAGGTAGCTCTGCTGCGCGGCGGCCGCTGCAGCCTCGCCACGTGTGGCACGCACGGCCCCCTGCGCCACGGGCAGCCTGCTGCATGCGTTGCATCGCGCGCAGCGGGCGGGGGACTGCCGGGGCGCCATGGCATCGGGGCGCTCAAGACGAGAGGTCCTGCAGCACGGAGGCCCACGCCGGCAGGGGGATCTTCCCCTCGGGCTCGGGCAGCTCCTGGCGCGCCATCTCCAGCCACAGCAGCAGCTTCTTGACCGGCACCTCCTTGCCGCACAGCGCGCGCAGCGTGTCGACGGCCTGCGGTTATTAGTGGGGGCCGAAGGGGGAGGAGGTGGTTGTGATGCACGAAACTGGAGGGGCAGGATGCATGAATGTGGAAGACCGGCGGCGCGTCATGCAACGGCGTCTTTTGTGTGCAAGACGAGAGCTTAGCACCCAGCAGCGTCCCTGTGACAGCTCTGAGAATGGGGGCCTAACCCTGACATGCACGTTTGCTTGCAGACATGTGCACGGCCTTGTCTAATCCCACCAGTCCTCAAACACACACACCTCTGGGATGTCGGCAAGCTCGAAGGCCTCCACCTGCCGCAGCACGCGCGCCACCTCCTCCGGGCCCAGCGCGGGGACGTGCAGCTGCACGTTGAATGCCGCCGACAGGCCCATGGAGTCGAGGACCTGCGGGGGCCGCATGGGAGGGGGCGTTGCGGGGGGAGGGGAGGCGGGAGGGGAGCACCATTGAGGGGACGTCGCAGGGAAGAGGGGGATGGCGCAAGGAGGAAGAGTCGGTGGGACAGCTCAGAGCGGATGCCGGCACAGTCGAGCGTGCTGGCATGCACGTGCGCGCGCCTCCATAAGCACTCAACCTGGCGCGCGCGCGGAGGAGTCAGGACCCCCACAGCCCCAACAAACCCCTGCCCTGCCCTCAAACCCCAGACGCCCAGCAGCCACCGCACCTCGCCGCTGCTGGTGGTGCCGATGACGAGCAGCTTGCGCCCCGCCGGCGGCTGCTTCTTGACCAGCACCAGCAGGACCTGCAGGATGGCGTTGCTGAAGCGCGGCCCGATGGCCACATACTCCAGCAGCCGCTCGATGTCGTCCTGCGCGCCGTGGAGTGTCGTGAGTATTGGGTTTGAGCGGTGACCCCGCGCTGGCGCTCGCTCCCAGCCAGAGCGGCGCTGCTGGGGACGCCTGCATGTGCGATGGCGGTGAATGCTGGTGGAGAGCGCGTCCACCGTGCAGCCCTGCTGGCGCTGACGCCAAGAGCGTTGCAGTTGCGGGTATTTTGCCCCCTTACCAGGCCCAAACCAAAACCAAGACCCGTAACCCGAGGCCCACCCACCAAGATGACGATGGACAGCGGGCTCTTGTAGGCGTCCTCGAATATCTTGGTGGTGGTGCTGCCCTTGGCCTGTTCCGAGTAGCCTACCATTGCCTCGGGGGACACCACCTGCGCGAATGCGGTGGCACATGTTAAGGCAGCGTGAAACGCGTGCAGCGGTGCGACAGATGCGCCAGAGTTCGTGCGTGTGCCTTGCCCTGCAACGGGGCCCTCGGCGACGCAAGCACAACCTGAAGCGAGCGCCACACAAACTCCTGCGGCTCCCTGTCTGAAGCAGAAAGGAGCAACACCGCTTCCGCGCCAATGGGCCCCCGCGTGCCTTGACAAAGGGGAAGCCGCTCTCGATGGCCGCCGTCGCCGCCAGCGCCGTCGTGCCTGCGCCGCTGGGGCCCTCCAGCAGCACCGACAGCAGAGAGGTCTTGTCGCTGTGCTGGACCTGTTTCAATGACATGAATGGAGTGGGGTGCATTTGTGGCGGGTGTGAGGCGGCAGCAGGGAAAACGGCGAGGACGACGGCGGCCGCGCAATGAGGGGTAGGAGGCCAGAGCCCGCAAGGTCAAGGCCAAAGGGCAGGCTCTTGGGCAACGGCACGGCTGCAGCGCGAGCCCATAGTCGATGCATGGCCGCCTTGCGGCGTCTGGAGCCTGCGTGCCGAGCGCACGGCCACAGAAACGCCAGCCTCGCCCCCTTGCAGGCACCTGGTTGACGAGCGTGCGCAGCGTCTGCTGCAGGTGGCGGAACGTGTCCCCGTAGTCGATGACGCCGTGGCGGCGGCACAGCTCTAGGCTCTCCGTGTTGGATCCAAAGGCCGGCTGGACCTCCGCCAGGGCGGACTCAAAGTCGCCCATCGTGACCTGTGCAACAAACCGCCACGGGTTTGGGCAGGGATCAGGAGTGGTTTGCGGAAGGGGCCTGGGTCGGCTGGGCAATGCGCACGCAACCGCCCCCTCTCCCTTCCATCCTCGCCCCCTCGCCTCCCCATTCTCAGCCCCTCCCTTGCCATTCCTGGCCCTCTCTACCCGTCTCTTCCGTTCCCCCCTCTTGCCTTGATGTTGTCCTCGTCCAGGGGCTTGTGCAGGTCGTTGATGTCGACGTTGCGGTTGAGCGCGAACGAGGCCGCGCTCTTGACGAGGCCCTCCAGCTCCGCGCCGCTGAAGTTCTTTGTGACCTCGGCGAGGCGCGCCAGGTCCACGTCGGGGGCCAGGAAGCTGTTGGAGGCCATCTGGGGGAGAGGGGGGGTCGAGGCACGTGGGAAACGGGAGGGGGTTGGAGTGGGGAGGGGGGCTTGGTAGAGCGTTTTGAAAGGCGGGTTTAGAACGGCAGCGCCAGAGCAAACAGGAATGGGGTGCACAGGTGGCTGAGAAACTTGAAGTTGTGTGGGCCGCCGCCCTGGTTTGTATGCCTTGTCATTGCCCGGGTAGATGGCGGTCAATTGCACGAGGGCCGCGCACGCCAGGTGTGCCGGCCCGGCCGCCAGTGGCATCACCTTGTTGGTGTGGATCTTGAGGATCTGGGCGCGGCCCTTCTCGTCGGGCAGCCCGATCTCGATCTGCACCTCCAGGCGCCCCGGGCGCAGCATGGCCTCGTCCAGCAAGTCGCGCCTGCAGTTTGGGGGGGGGGGCCGGACGACTGAGGGAAAGGGGGGCAAAGGCAAAGAGGAGGGGCGGCGCAAGTGTCGCCTCCCCTCTAGCCCCCTACAACCTCAACTAGTCCGCCCCGCTGCATCCACCCCCTCACTCCTCCACCCACCCATCCGCCCCTGCACCCCACCAGCCCTCAAACCCTCACAACCCTGCAACCCACCATCCCCCCCGTCCTGTCTGGCCCCCTTGCCCCCTCAACCCCTACCCTCTCTCCCCTTGCCCCAGCCCCTCATCTGCCCCGCGCGCCTGTTAGTCATGCCGATGAGAAGGATGTTGTTGAGCGCGTCCACGCCGTCGATCTTGGTCAGCAGCTGGTTGACGATGGTGTCGTGCGTCGCGGTGCCATCGCGTACGGTGCCACGCTGCTTGCAGATGGCGTCGATCTCGTCAAAGATGATGATGTGCAGCTCCTGATGGCACCGCATTGGGGGGGGGGGCGACAGGAGGGGTGAGATGGGGCATGTGGGGAGAGGCTGAGGGCGCGGGCAGAGTTGCGTGCTTCAAGCAGTGCAGGCCGCAAGCCCAGCCCTGGGCGGCGGAGCCTGGGCATGGCCTTGCGCCCATACTGCAACGCCGGGCCCAAAATCTGCCCCAACCCTCGTGTTCTCGCAGACATCAACACCCGCACGCACGCACGTGCACACATCTAAAAACATGTTGCAATCGTTCCATGAACATGGGGGCGGTTGTTCACACAACATGCACGCACGCATGCACACACGAACACACGCGCTGGGGCGCACCGAGTTGTCGCCTTTCTCCCGGTACTCTGCCTCGGCCTCCCCGAACAGGTTGCGGATGTTCTCCTCAGCCTGGCCCACGTACTTTGAGAGCACCTCGGGGCCGTTGACCACCTGAGGAAGGAGGTTGTGAGGGGAGGCGAACGGGCAGGGGACCGACGCGTTGCTTGGGGGACGGGAGGGGCGCTTGAGGCGGGTGCAAGAGGTTTGCTGGACACAAGCAGTGCCGGGGTTGGAGGGTGCTTCGTGCGCCAGCCGGCCACGAGGCACAAAGCTGTTGCACAACAGCCGACGCCGCGTGCCCCGCCCTCGAGCGCACCTTGGGCTCCTTGCCGTTGAGCATCTTGCCGATCTGGCGCGCGATGAGGGTCTTGCCGGTGCCGGGCGGGCCGTACAGCAGCATGCCCTGCGTGGCGCCAGGTTTGTTCGGGGTGGGGAGTGGTGTTTTGGCAGGGGCGAGCGAGGTGCCCAAGCGCCCGGGCTCAACGGCAACCATGCCGAGGAAGAGTGCCGCCTTATTCGCTCCCCGTCTCGCCAGGCCACGACAGCGCACGCTTCAAACTCCCTCTCCCCTTCGCATTAAGGCCCCCACCTTGACGTGCTGGATGCCGAGGCGCTCGAGGATGGCGGGCGGGAAGACGCGGCTGGCAAAGGCGCGGCGGAAGATGGACTCGAACTGGCTGTCCAGCCCGCCGATGCCCAGGGCCTCAAAGGACAGCGTGCGGCTCTTGAACAGCTGGTTGGTGGCGAAGCCCTTCTGGCCCGTGATCTTGATGGGCGCCTGGCCTGGGGGCGGTTGCGGTGGCGAGCATTTGGAGGGGAGGGCGTGTTTGGGTTGGGCAGCCTGGGTAGCAAAGAAGAATGTCGCGGGGCTACCACCGCAGCTGCCAAACGACCTCCAGCCGCCTTTCCTCTTCATCTTCTCACTCACTCGCTCACTCACTCACTCACTCACTCACTCACTCACTCACTCACTCCTGGACTCACTCACGACCCAGCACCAACACTCCAACACACCTGCGTTTGTGAAGATGAACGCGGTGCTGTCCCGCAGGAAGGCCCGCTGCACGTCCTTGTTCTCCCCGCCCGCGTCCGAAACCAGCAGGCTGCCGACCGAGAACCGCAGGTTGAGGCCCTGCAGCTCAAACACCACCTGCTGGCCCACCGTCAGGATCTAAAGGGAGGTGGGTTTGTTTTTGGGGGGATGGGTGGGAAGCGCCAGGAGGTTGGGAGCGGGGGGGGGGGGGGGGGGGGGGGGGGGCAGAGGATTCCCTAAAATCGGGTCTGGCCGCCCGCAAGACGCAAACAGGGATGAGCTTCTCCGCTCTGCACGACTGCTGCCCTGCTATCTCATTTCTGCAATAGCCCGCCACCGATGCCAATCACGCGCCGGAGCAAATCCCCGGCTGCCCCACCTGGCCCGAGAACATCCTCAGCAGCCGGTCGATGAGGTCATTCGCCGCCAGCTCCCGCTGCGCCACCTGCGCACACGCGCGAGGCACACGCAGGATCATGGGGTGGAGTCAGCTGCTGCCCAGCCGTTACACTGCTTGTCGCGGATGTTTGGGCGGCCCTGGAACGGGCACGCCCTCGCAACTGCTCCGACCCCACCATCAGGGTTTGCCCTGACTCCGCTGCCACCTCTGGCTGCGCCCGCTGTCAAACAGCCCCTGCCTTAGCGCCAGCCCAGCCAGCCCCCAAGGGCCTCAGCGCGCCTTGTCGGTGACGTAGGCCACCTCTGCGTACAGCAGGTTGGCGCCCGGCAGGGCCGCCGGCGGCGCATAGGGCCGCAGCTCCACGGGGTCCTGCACCCGCGGGGGGGGGGGGAGAGGAGCGCGGGGTTGACGCGGCCAGGCGGCCAGGCGGCCAGGCGCAGGTGGTAGCAGCCCCGGTCTGTCATCGCTTGCAGCGCAGCAGCGCCGCGGCGCTGGCCGCAGCTACTGTGGCCTGGCGCAGCCTGCCGGGGCCCGCGGCTGCCGCGGCCCCACCAGACCGCCGGGTCCCTTGCACGTGGGCCCTTGCACGCACCCGCCGCTGGATGCTGTTGAGCGCCACGGAGCCGGGCGCGACCGCGGGGTAGCCCTCGACGTTGAACACGCTGCGTGCGCCGGGCCCGGGGGCGTTCCGTGCGTGGGGGACCACGGCCAGCAGACCATCGTGCATGGCGCAAGCCAAGGCGCCGCATATGCCGCCGCCCGGGCTGCAGGCCGGTGGGAAGGGGGCCCAAGCGCGTTTCCAGGCCGCCCTGCAGACAGCAGTGCGCGAGCAGCATGCGCCAAGGCGCAGTCTGCCGCCGCCGCCGCCCCCCGTCCCGCGCCCCGCTCACAAGCCGCCAAGCTCCACGAACTGGCTGCGTGCCAGGGGGTCGCTCTGGGCCACATACACCTTGTTGGTGGTGGCGCAGGACTGCGAGGAGGGCGCGGGAATCGGTTGGAGCGGGTTTTCGGGCCATGCGGTGGCTAGGCTGCCGCCGCGTCGCGCGCACCTTGTCGGGGCAGTTCTCCACGGTGCGTGAATTCGACATGGCTGCGAACCGCGCCCCCGATCGGGCGAACGGGTCCAAGTACGACTTGTGAGGCTGCCCTGGGCTTGGTTGTGTAACGCCTGTATCTTTCGAGCCGATCAAGGGAGGTGATAGATCACCACTGTGTGTCCCTCACCCGGTGACTGTGTGCGGCCCCAACCGATCGAGTTGCGCATGCGTGGTGGTACAATTGCTTCAACAACCAGTCTTGGCAGTCTGGTCTGCGGCCTGGGACAAGTTCTGCTTCCGCCGCTGGCCAAACGCTGGCTGTGCACCCTTCTTCAGAGCCTCGACGGCTTATTCTTGCAAGCAGCAACGTCATGCGGCAGCTCTGAGCTCGAAGCATGCGGCCTGGTGGATGGAGAGGTTGCAGCGGGCCCACTCGCCAATGTAGGCCTGCACGTCCTACGGGAAATGTTGGAGGGGATGGGAGCACCGAGTTGCGGTGCTACGTGAGGACAGAGGCCGTGCCCGGCGGCGAGCGCCACCCGGCGCCACCCGCCGCGCCCGCC
>VIYE01000171.1:0-10619 GCA_008037345.1 Messastrum gracile | reverse complement strand
GGCGGCCTGCTGCTTTTTGCGGAAGGCCTCCAGGCGGCGGCGGGCCTCGGTGGCGGGGAGGTTGTCGATGTCCTGGGGGTTTGACGGGTAAGAGGGGGGGAAGGGAATGGGGGGCAAGGGCGCAGGTAAGGGGGCGTGGGCGAAGGGGGGGGAGGACCAGAGGTGCAGGCCAGGTGGGTCCCTTCCGTCCCTTTCTACCCCCCTTCCTCCTCCTCCCATCACACCCCCTCCCGCTCCCTCACCTGCAACTCCTCCGCCTCCTCCTCGCCGCCCCCACCAGCGCCGCCGCCCGCACCGCCGCCCGCACCGCCGCCGCTGCCGCCGCCCCCAAACGCCGCCGCCATCTCCCGCTCGAACTTGTTGGTCGCGACCACGGTCTTGAGGAGGGGGCCCACGTCTGCCGCAATCACGTCCTCGCTGTCGCTCAGGATGCGCTTGAGGCAGGCCTGCGCGGGCGCGTGCAGTGCGGTGCGTTTGAGTTGAGTTCGAGCGCGTATTGCGTGTGCGTATCTGTGACGGGGATGTGCGTGTGGCTCGCGTGTGGCACACTCACACACTAGCCCCCGCGCAAAGCTCCCGCTCGCGCCCTCCCTCCCATACAAGCACACATCATGCGCGCATGCGCACACCCCCGTGCAAAGCCCCCCCACCCCTCGCCCCCCGCGCACAAATGTGATCTTGCAGAACGTGGGGCCCTCCCACACCCCTCCCCACACACACGTGCACATGCGCGCACCCGCACACACACACACACACACACACACACACACACACACACCCGTCGCCCCACACACACCCGCGCACCTTTGTGATCTTGCAGAACGTGAGGCATAGCGTCTGCGGCACGCGCCAGGGCGCGGGGAACAGCGCCCAGATCTCCTTGCGCTCCTCCAGGCGGGAGCGGAACCACACAAAGCGCCGGTCGAAGCGGTCCAGCTTGGCGGCGTCGCCTGGGGGGGGGGGAGCGCGGGTAGATTTGAGATTGACTGGGTAGCCCCTCCCGTGTGGGGGGCTTGAAGCTAGCCTGCCTGGTCGCCCCGCCAAACCCGATCCCCCTCCATCCACTGGCCCATTCACGCTTGGTGGCGCCCAACGCTCATCCAGAACCTTGTCCACAGGTGCTCTGCCCCCCTCGGATATCTATGATTATACCGCCCTGTTGGGCCCCACCGCTCATGGAGAATATGGTCTGGTACACCGTCATCTCGCGGTCGCACAGCCAGTCCATGAGGCCGTCCCGGACCTTAGGGGATCGGGTGGTTGCGGCGGTGCATCTTTGGCAGAGGGGGGTGTATTGGGAGAGGAAGACCGCTGATTGCACAGCCAGTCCATGAGGCCGTCACGGACCTGCCTGCCCCCCCAAAGCGCGCCTTGGGCCCCAGCGCGTTGACGACCAGGCACGCGTTGGCGAGGCGCTCCGCGTTGTCCGGGGACAGGCGTGCGTCGTTGGTGCCCAGGAGCAGCTTGAAGTCGTCCATCACCGCCTGTTTGGGGGGTGGGGAGATGCAGGCGGGGAATGTTGAGGTGAGCAGAGTTTGCACGCGAAAGGGTGGCGCCCGCTTTTGTCCGCGATGGTTATGCTTGAAGGCCTGTGTGCATCGAGGCATGCGTGGTCCGAAGGCCGCTGCCGCCCGCCAACACAGGCGCTGCACGCCCGCAGCGGCGGGGCCCCCGGCGACGTGCCAGGGGCCACGCGCGCAAGCCGCGGCATGCGGACCCGGGCCGGCGCGCGCACCTCCTGCAGGCCGCGCTGGACTGTCTCCAGCCGCCGCGTGAGCGCCGCGATCTTGGGCAGATCCCTGGCAGGCCACAGACCAGCAGCGTTCGAGGTTGGCGGCGTGCGAGGTCAGCAGCGCCAAGCAGAATTACTGGCATGTTTGGGGAGGTCAGAGGCCGCCCGTGCCGCCCTCCTCACAGCCCGTGCGCTTGCGCCCCGCTCCCGCAGCATCCCACTGCAGCCTTCGGCAGTCCTCGGGCGGCCGACCGCGCCTCCTAGCGCTCCGCAGCAGCCGGCCCGCCGCCCCCATTGCGCTCCGCTCCCCCCTCACCCAGCACGCCCCCCCCCCTCCTGCGTCCTCGCCTGTACTTTTCAAAGTGTTCCATCAGCTGCCCCACCGCCTCCAGCAGGTTGGCGCAGCGCTTGTACTGGTCCCGCCGGTAGCCGACCTTTTGGGGCGGGGTGCGGAGCCGGTGCGGGTGAGAGGAGCTGCGGCAAGAGCGGGCGAGGGCCCTGCGCGCCCGCCACCAGCTCCGCTTGCCAACCTCACCCCGCGCCTCCTCCTCGTATTGCAAGCCTCCCCTGCATGCCACCTCCTTGGCACGCATTCCCCTGCCCCCTCCCCCCAATCGTGCTCCAAGTCGCCCACGTTCTCCCCCTTTCTCCTGGCGCCTGCCCCCCTTTTGCGCCTGCCTCTCCCGTCCCGCTTCTGCCCCTTCCTCCGTTCCCTCCTCCAGGCGCCCCCACCTGCTCCAGGTCGTCAACCGCGGCGGTCAGCATGGCCAGGCGCCGCAGCGACGTAATGGTGGAGGTGAGGTGGCGCTTGGCGTAGTCCAGCTTGCGGATGTCGCTGGGGGAGTTAGATGTGTGCGTAAATGTAAGAGAGAGTGTGTGTCCTAAACCCTTTACGCTAAACCCTGAACGTGAGAGAGTGTGAGATGGTGGAGGTGAGGTGGCGCTTGGCGTAGTCCAGCTTGCGGATGTCGCTGTGGGTGCAAGTGATTTGGGTAGGTGGGCAAGCGTGAATCGTTCTGCCCCGTGGTATCACTGCCCTTGGGCGATGCAACCGCCTCTGCGCAACCCGCCGCCGCAACCACTGCAAACGCTGCTCGGATCCCCACAACGACCGCGGCAGACGCTCTTGCCGAATCTGTCGACTCTGCCCAACCCGCTGCACCCCCCCCCGCCGGCGCGCGCCGCCGCCGGCCCCTCCGCCCCCGCCCACCGGCATATCTCCTGCACCAGCAGCTCCGTGTCCGCCGCCTTGCGCTGGATGTCGCGCACGCGGCCAAACAGCTCCGCTACCTGCCGGACGGGGGAATTGGGAGCGGGGACGGGCCTCGCACATGGGCCTTTGCTGCGAGCCGGAGGGAACCCGAGGTGCCTGGCTGCCTTGTGCCTTGCCTCGCTCGGCAGGCAGGCGCCAAGGCCCAAAGCCCTTGCTGCGCACGCACTCGGTTGCTTCCATATTCGGCCGGAAGTGCCTCCAGACTGCCCCCCACAGCCGCCCCCACCGCCAACCTGTCCTGCGCCCTCGCTTCCGCTGCCGCCACACCTGCTGCAGCAGCCAACCTCCCCCCCCCCCCACCCCACAAGCGTCTCCCCGCAGGCTGCAACTGCCACCGCTGCTTCAGTTAATGGCCTGCGCCCCAGGCGCCCACACGGCCGCCTCCGCCCCCCAAACAGCCCCGCCCCGCTCGCTGGTCCCTCACCTGGCCGGTCGCCACGCCTAGGTCCTGCCGGCTGCGCGCCTGCGTGCCCGACTGCTGCCGCACCGCCGCGAAAATCTCCTTGTCCACGGCCTTGACCTGGCGGGGGCCCAGACGCGTGAAGGGGTGGCGGCTGGTGGGGCGCAGTGGCGAGGGCCAGAGCCGCGGGCCGGCCGGGAGCGTGGCAGCCGGCCGGCGGCCGCTCGCAAAACGGAGGGCGCTGGCCCTCGAGTTGGCGCCGAGTGGCATGCGCGTGGCCCGACCTTCCCTGATCCCTGCGCGCCGCACCTGCTTGCGCAGCGCGTCCATGAACTTGTCCAGGTCGCCCAGCGACGCCTCTGCGAATCGCCGGGCCAACCGGGCGAGCAAGCGGGTCTGCAGGTCGGCCGGTCGGCCCCAGCGACCTGCATGCAGCGCGCGATCGGCGAAGGCGCCAGGCGCCGAGCGCCCAGCGGCGCCTCGCTGCAGCCCCAGCAGCCCCAGCGCACCGTCCGGGTAGATCTGGTTGATGAACTTGACGGGCTGAAAGTCCTCTGCGTCGAACACGTCCTGCTTTCGCTCAAAGGGCGACTTCAGCACCACCTTTTGGGGCGTGGACGCCCCCGCCTCGCCCTCCATGGTGTCCTCACACGCCCAAGCGCTCTTCTGAGCCACGACTGGCCCGCGGCCCGCGGCACAGATCGGGTCAAAGCAGCGGCCCCATCAGGGGGACTTAGGGTCTGCTACGCTTGTATGTTGATCTTTAAGACCTCTGGTATAACGCCGGAGTGGTGGGGGATCGTCAGCTGAAGCAGGGGTGCTGGTTCCGGCACCGCGGCGGCGGCGCGGGCAGGCGAGTCCGGGTGCGCAAGCCAGCAGGGGCGCAGCCGGGACCCACACAACACCCCCAATGGCTGCCTCCCTCAGGTGCGCCGCTGCCATCGCAACCGCACACGGCCGGGGCCGGCGCCGAGTGCAAGGACTGGAGCAGAGGCAGCACTGCAGGGCTGTTCTCCCTGGTTGCAGTGGTCAACACTTGACACTGCTGGTTTTTGAGCGCGTTCCATCCCTTCGGTAGCCACATGTCCAACCCGCGCGCGCCTTGCGCTGCCGTCCTCCCTGGAGCATGCTGTTGCTCCCCTCGACCCATGGGTCTGGCCAGCGGGCGTCGGCGCCGACGTCATCGCGATTTCGGGGTGGCAGTCCGCCCACGGCGTTGCGCGCCTGCCTCCTCTCCATCCAGCCAAGGCTGCGCCCGTGTGCAGTCCCGGGGACCAGGAGAAGGGAAGCATGAGAAGGGCTCTCATGCCGCAATCAAATCTGCCTTCTGGCCCGCCAGTTTTGGATTGCACGCTTGCGCGCGGGCCCTCAGTGCAGTCCAAGGCTGGGCAGAGGCCCTCGCTCTCGACATCCGGCCACGCGAGCATGGGCGAGGCGCCGCGCAGCAGTGCACGGGCGGGCTGGGGCGCAGGGCGCGCCTGCGCTTGGACGAAGCGCATCACCAACACGGGCGCGCTCGCCGCGCGCAAGCAGCCAGCAGCCAGCAGGCCGGTGGCGCCGGCCCCACACCGCCGCGCCCGGTGCCGAACGGCCGCCCGCGCTTTGTGCGGCCGTTGTGGCATCTGCGAAGCACTTGAAAGCTGTTGAACACCCAGCCACACCCTTGAAAAAACACCGTCAAGACCGAGCGAGCCCGGTCGGCACGTGGCCGAGAGCAACCCTGCACCCCGTCAGCACCGCAACATGGTGAGCACGATAGGGGCACCGTGGGGCGGCTGGCACCCGGCCTGGGACGGGGTCCGGGCGGCGCCGGGCCGGGGACGCCTCTGGTGACGCCGCCTCCCTGGAATTTTGCGCCGTGCGGATGGGGCGCTGTGCTGCCCCGTTGCGCAGCTTGCGCCACAACGGGGAGCTCTGCCGCTACCGCAATCGCCCCCCCCCCAAAAAAAACCAGGAAAAGCTGCCCGCGCTCGCGCTGCCCAACGCCGCGCTGGACGCGATCGCGCGCTACCTGCCCCCCGACGACTGGAAGCGCCTGCGGCTGGCGAGCCGCCAGCTGTGCCGCATCGTCGACGCCGATCGCGTCGAAAAGATCAAGATGGCGCCGCCGGGCGACACTGAAGGCATGCCGGTGCCCAGGCTTCTGGCGGTGGCGGCCCGCTTCCCCAGCGCATGGGCCATCGACTTTGTCTGCAGGAGGGGCTACCAAGACACGCACCTGCTGACGGCGTTTCTGGCCTCTCTGCCCGACGGCGTGTGCCCGGGCATCGAGTACCTCAACTTTGATTGCGGCACCCCGCTGGCCCCGTCACACGTCATGAACCTGCTGCAGGTGTTCCCGGCGCTCGAAACCCTGCGACTGTGCATAACCTCCGAGAAGCGCGGAATACGGCGGATTCAGCAGGAGGATGCGCCAGAGCAGCAGGGCCAAGGCGTCGGGCTGCCACCGCCGCCGCCGCAGCCGCAGCAGCAGCAGCAGCGGCAGCAGCGGCAGCAGCGGCGGCCGGCCCCGCCTGGCGCGGCGGCCTCCCTCCGAGGGCTACATCTCCAAACAGCCTTGTGCAGGGAGCGGCCCACCGTCGCGGCCCTCCTGCGGCCCCTCACCGGCCTCCACTTCCTCGAGGCCAAGCTGGACACCACCGGCGGCTGGGACGCGCTCAGCAATGCGCTGCCGTCGTTGACGGCCCTCGCGGGCTTGACGGCATGGTATCGCGGCTATGGCGAGCCTGCGCTGGCGCTGCTGCCGCTCGCGGGGCTGCAGCACCTCCGGGAGCTGGACCTGCAGGTCCCCTCAAAGGTGTTCGAGCGCCACATGCGGGAGGGCGGCCCGCTGGCGCACGTGACCAAGCTCGGGGTCTGCCTCAGCCGAACGTGAGTGTTTGTGGGAGGGGCAGGTGCGAGCCGCGGCGCTCCCAGCTCGTGCGTGTCCAGCCCACCTCCAACAGGCGGGCCGCCCGGCTGTAGCAGCGCCAATTTTTCAATGCCTGCAGGGCGCACACATGCGCGCGCGCCAGTGCACCCAGCGCCAGTCGCTGCCCTCCTCCCCCTCGCCTCTGTCCGCCCACCTGCCCGCAGTCATGCCTGGGACAACAAAACCGTCTCCACGGCCGACCTCGCCGCGGGCTTGCCGTCGCTTCGAGCGCTGGCTGCCAGGGATGTCGACCTTGGCATCGACGAGCACTCGGTGCTGCCGCACCTGACAGAGCTCAAGGCAGGATTCAACACGCGGCGGACTGAAGCCCTGGCCCGGCTCGCGCCCGCGCTCCAGTATGGCGGCTAAGGCGGCCAGCCGATTGGAGTTGCCTGCCTACACCCCTTGGACCATGGGCCAAGAGCCGTGGGGGCTTCTCTTTGCGTCATGCCACGCTCAAAATGTGCCCCACCTGCATTGCCTGCTGCCGACTTGCACAACACAATGCCCGGCTTTCCGGGCGTTGCTCGCTGGGAGCAGGTCAAGATGGCCCTTTTGAGGCCAATGTTGCGGCTGCCAACGCGCTGCATGCGCTGCTGTCTCCTCTGCCCCATGTGCTCCCAGCCTTGCACTCCTTCAAACGTGTCTGGGTTGCTCACTGCCCCCTGTAACATCTTGCAAACGCCCCTCTGCCGCACCTTTCTTTTCTGGTGATGGCATTTTTGGGTATCTCCCTTTCGGTTTCAGCAACAAGCATTCCCTTCTGCACTAGCAGCCCACTTTGGCGTGCCATAAAAGTTTGAGAGCGCACAGCTGACTGGCCACCTGGCCGGGTAAAAGCGCATCCACTGGCCTGCAGATGCTGAGCCTGCCAGGCCGCCCAACCAGCGCCAGATGGCCAGCCGCGTGCCCGCTGGGTGAGCGAGGGGACGGTGAAGCGGGGCGCGCGGCGGTGCTGGGCAACAGGGACAGCGCCAACCACAGCAACAGGGGCCCCTGGACGCAGCGATTCACATCTGTGTGCCTGTCGCGCGAGCGTGGCACAGTCAGCGCCGCTGCGCAAAACCACACCCGGGCGCCTGGCAGGCGCCCGGTGCCGCACGACCGTTGCATTTTGTGCGGCCATTGTCGCATCAGCGTAGCACTTGAAGCTCTTACAGCCGCGACACGCCCCGCACAACCCCGAGATTGCCCCGGCCGACCCTCCCGGCACCCGCCCCAAGCGCCCCTGCACCCCGGCAGCGCCACAGGAATGGTGGGCAAGCACATACGGGCATCTGGGGCGGCTGACACGCGGCCTGGGGCGGGATCCGGGCGGCGGGGGGCGGCGGACGTCGCCGGTGACGCCGCTGTGGAATTTTGCGCCAGGCGGATGGGGCGCTGCGCTGGGCAGCCGTTGCGCGGCTTGCGCCAATCTGGCCTGCCGTCTCCCCCTCTCGCGCTCTCCCCGCCACCCATCAGGAGGGGCCGCCGGCGCCGGCGCCTTTGCACGCGCTGCCCGACGCCGCGCTGGATGCGGTGGCGTGCTGCCTGCCCACCGACGAATGGAAGCGCCTGCGGCTGGCGAGCCGCCGGCTGCGCAACATCGTCGACGCCGCTCGCGTCCGCACGGTCAGGCATGGCGCCGCCGGGCGACACTTTAGGCATGCCGGTGTCTTGGCTGCCGGTCGTGGCGGCCCGCTTCCCCCGCGCCCGCGCCATCGAGTTTGTCTGTAGGAGGTTCAACCGAGACGCGCCCCTGCTGACGGCGTTTCTGGCCTCAATGCCCGACGGCGTGTGCCCGGGCGTCGAGTACCTCAAGTTTGACTGTGACACCCCGCTGACCCCGTCACACGTCATGAACCTGCTGCGGGTGTTCCCCGCGTTGGACTGCCTGGTCATGTACCTCGCGGTGGAGCCGGCCCCGTGCACAGGCGCGCCAGAGAACGAGGGCCGAGACCATGCGCCGCAGCCCCGACCATGGCGGCACCACCACCACCAGCAGCAGCAGCAGCAGCAGCAGCAGCAGAACCACCACGTGCTGGTGGTGCACCACCAGCAGCTGCAGAGGCCGGCCATGCCGTCGGCGGCAGGCTCCCTCAGGGAGCTTTCGTTCTTGCCCCAAGGCAACACAGGCTGGGCCCCCGGCTCGGCCGGGCCCGCCGTCGCGGCCCTCCTGCAGCCCCTCACCGGCCTCCACTTCCTGGAGGCCAACGGCATATGCTCGGACGGGTGGGAGGCGCTCCGGGAGGCGCTGCCGCCGATGACGGCCCTCGCAGGCTTGACGGTGTCGTGCCATGCCGACGACGCGCTGCCGCTGCTGCCGCTTGCGGGGCTGCCCCAACTGCGGGAGCTGGACATTGAGGTCCATCCTGATGTGTTCAAGCGGCAAATGTGGGAGGGCGGCCCGCTGGCGCAAGTGACCAAGTTTGGGGTCGGCCTCCCCTGCCCGTGAGCCCTTGCTTTTGGGGGAGGAGGTGCAAAGATGCGCGCCAGCCACGGCGCCCCCAGTGCGTGTGTGGCAAGCCCCCAACCAGGCATGGGGCCGTGCGGCCCGCTCCTCGCGGGCTGGCCATGCTTGGTGGGCCTGGGCATCCACCCACTGCCCCACGAACTCGGCTTGACTGCAGGGCGCATGCACGCGCGCGTCCCCGCGTGCCCAATGCCAGGCGCCGCCCTCCCCCCCTCACGCCCCGCCGGCCGCAGTCACATGTTTGAAGAAGCCGTCTCCACGGCCGACATTGCCGCGGGCTTGCCCGCGCTTAAAGCGCTCATCGCTGGGGACGTCAACCTTTTCGTAGACAAGAACTCGATGCTGCCGCACCTGACGTCATTGGAGACGCGGTCCTACCCCGAGCTCAAGGAAGCCCTGCGCAAGGTGGCGCCCGCGCTCCAGTACGTGCATTACGGCGACCGCCCATCGGCGCTGCAGCCCGACGCGGCGGTGCGCCCCCAGGGCTCGCAGGCCTGAGCGTTGAGGGCTGGCTGTGTGTCTTTGCCCGGCGGACTGTCAGGGCCCGCTTTGGAGGACCTGGCCAGGTGGCCAAGTGGCTGGGTAAAATCGCATCCACGGGCCTGCCCATGCTGGGCCTGCCGGGCCACCTAACCAGGGCCAGGTGGCCAGGCAGGCCGCTTGCCCGCTGGGGAACCGGCCGCGGCCGCAGCAGTGAACTCAGGGCTGGTTGAAGGGGGGTGGTTGAGGGGGATCGGTTGAGGGTGGCGTTGCCCTGGGCATGCGGCGGGCACAGGCGCAGGGGTGTGCCCCATGCATGGACGCATGCAGCCCAACACCCACATGTGCACGAACGTTGTGGTTGGTACTGTTGAGGCGCATGTTGTGCGGGCACTGCCTTGCAATCCTCAGCGGCCAGCAGCGGCCGGCCATTGGCGGCGGCGCTGGCGCGTGTGCTGGCGGCTGCGCACCCGCACCGGCGCACCAGGTGCCGCAAGGCCGCCGGCGCTTTTGTACGGCCACATCGCGCATATGCATATTAGCGCCGCCATTGAAGCTCCTTCAGCAACAATGTATTTACTGCGCAAACCTGCCCAGAGTTGCGTGTGCAGTGCCTGTACCACGCACCTGCCAGATGTTTCAGGAACGTTCGCTTGGGCAGGCCCAATTAAACAGGCCTGCAGCTTCCAGCTGCCGCTGAACCCACCAGGCCACTGCCGCGCACTGCCGCAAACCAGCGCATAGCAGTGTGCCTGGCAAGCCTCCTGTACAATAGACCCCGGCCGCCTTTGGGGCCTTGTCGCCACCCAAACCTGCACAGCAAACAACTGTGGTCGGACCCACCCCAGGCGGGCTTTTCCCTCGTCAATTGAAGCACCAAACACCTTTGGTGTGTGTGCAGTTGCACGCTGCCCGCTCTTGCAGCTGCCCCCGCTTTTGCGCGTGCCCCCACCGTGCGCCTGCAAGGTGGGGTTGCACGTCTGCCATTTTGCCCCTCGTCTGCTGTCCTTCTCATCTGCTGTTGCGTTGCCCTTTGCAAACCAAACCAGGGCAGCTCAGCCGTACTTGTAACACTCCTCACTCAGCCAAACCCTGCCAACTGGTTCAGCCCCGTGCCCTTGCAAACTCGTCCCAAACCGGGGCATCACCAGGCACCTCAGCCAACGCAGTACATGCATGCTGCTTTTACAAGGGGCAGGGGGCCGAGCCAACTGAAGAAAGCAAAGCGGGGCAGGAGAGCGCATGTGCACACCGCGGGCACCAACACACGCGCAAGCCATGGGCAGCGGCCGCACCGCCGGCTGGCCCGTCGAGCGCGGCCGCGCGCACGCTGCGGCCAGAGGGGCAGGGGTAAGGGCGCCGCTGCCGCCG
>VIYE01000170.1:0-10637 GCA_008037345.1 Messastrum gracile | reverse complement strand
GGCCGAGCCCGCCGCCAACAAGCGACGCGATGTCTCCGACCGACGGCGTGCGGCGCTTGACGCAGGCGGGGCGGCGCGCGATGGCGGCGATCGCGTGGGTCGCGGCGAGCTTCATCTCCTCGTTGATGCAGCGCGCGCGGCAGTCGAGGGCGCCGCGGAAGATGTGGGGGAACACGCAGACGTTGTTGATCTGGTTGGGGAAGTCGCTGCGGGGCGGAAGGCGGGGAGGAGCAGTGGGGGACGGGGGGCGAGGAGATCAGAGTGCCGGGGTAAGGGGATCGAGGCGGTCACCTGGACGCGTATGTTGGGGGTGAGGGTGGGAGCGTACCTTCATTATCACCCCCCCCCCCGGGGAGGCGCCCGGCGGGAGCCCTTTGCCAGCGCGCCTGCGCCCGCCTCATGGCCGCGCGCCCTCTTCCCGCACCTCCCCCTGCCATTTCTCCAGCCCCCCGCGCCCCTTCAACCCCCATCCGACTCCCTTGAGCCCACCTGCGCCCCGTGGCGATGATGACGTCGGGCCGCGTCGCCGCGGCGAGGTCAGGGTCGATCTCCGGCACCGGGTTGGCGCACGCAAACACGACGGGGTCCCGCGCCATCGACAGCAGCATCTCGGGGGTCAGCAGGTTGCCCGCAGACAGGCCCAGGAACACGTCCGCGCCCTCCACAGCCTTGGCACGGGCGGGGTTGGGGGCATGGGAAGGTGCAGGAAGGTGGGGCGGCGTTGAGGAAGGGGGCGCGGAGCCGAGGAAAGGTGCGCGAGGGGGCAGCGGCGGCGGGTGCAGCGGAGAGGGGAGTGGGGTGGGCAGGGCGAAGCGGCCCGGTTGTTGCTGCCGCCCCTGCATTCCTTGCCCACGTGGTGGAGGCACCGGCAGCGCTCGTGCAGGCCCCTGGGCCCACCTCCTTGAGCGTGCGCTTGTCGGTGGTTGCGGCGATGTCAAAGAGGTAGTTGTCGGGGGTGATGTCATCGCGCCCCGCATACACCACGCCCTGCGTGGGTGGGGTTGTGCGTGGGAGCGCATGAGACTAGGTGCATGCGTGTTTGCGCTCGTGTGCATGTGCGCAGGCACAGTCGAGTGCGCCTCTCCTGTGACCCCAAGCCTGGTTTGGGGCCTGGCAGGCCAACACAGCTGCACCTGCCTGGCGCTTGCAGTTGCCACACCCAGACGCTGGCCCAAAGGGCCCCAAATCCCAAGGCCCATCTTGGCCCCCCCCCTCACCCCCCCTTCCCCCACACACCTTGACGTCGACCGCGATGAGGTTCTCCCGCCGCACCCCCAGCGCGATGAACTGCTTGGCGCACGAATAGCCCGCCGCGCCGCAGCCGCACACGGTGACGCGCACCTCGGAGATGTCCTTGCCCACCAGCTCCACCGCGTTGAGGAGGCCTGATCGGGTGGGGGGAGGAGGAGCGAGGGGAGCAGAGGGTTAGTTGAAGAGGGAAGCGGGGAAGCGGAGGCGTTTGCAAAGACAGGCGCATAGAACATGTGTGTACGTGTGCGCGCTGGCTCGTGACAGAAGCGCGCGAGTGCTTAACCCTGTGTGTGTGCGTTCTGGTCACCCTGCCTCACTCTCCGCCACCAACCCACCCGCGCCCGCGACGATGGCCGTGCCGTGCTGGTCGTCCTGTGAGGGCGGGATGCCGGGAAGGGAAGGCAAGGGGTGTCAAATCGCGCTCCAGGGCTGTGACATGAAAGCTGCGGCCCCTTGACTCCAGCACTTGCAGTTTCCGTGCACAGCAAAGCCCCCCAAAAGGATTGCACTCCACCACTCTGCGAGCTCTTCCCCCAATCTCAAGCGCACGTGGAAGACGGGGATGTTCATGCGGCGCTGGCACTCGCGCTCCACGTAGAAGCACTCTGGGCTCTTGATGTCCTCCAGGTTGACGCCCCCAAAGGTGGGCTCCATCGCGACCACGATGTCCACCAGCTGTTTGGGGGGGGGGCGTCATGTTTTAGAGGGTTGGATGATCCAGGGGTTAGAAGTGGGGGGACGGTGAGGTGGGGCGGAAGAGGGCGTCGACAGAGTTGCAAGCGCCGCAGAGGCCCAGGGTAAACCATGGGGGTGCTTATGGCCTGCAACAAAAACGCGCGGCGCGGCCGCCGCCACGCCCCTCGTCGTGATGCTTGCACGTCGCGTTCCCCCCTTTGTGAATTCCCTTGCCCCACAACATTGGCCCCCTCCCGCGCGCACCCGCTTGGGGTCCTGCTCGTTGATCTCAATGTCGAACGCGTCCAGGTCGGCAAACTTCTTGAACAGCACCGCCTTGCCCTCCATGACGGGCTTGCCTGGAGGGGGAGAGCGGAGGAAAGGGTTGACGAGTTTTGAATCTACGCAGCGGAGTTGAGATGACATGCTTGGGCAAAGGGTGCACATGGGCCCCTCCCGGTGCCTCCGGCCTGAAAAACAACATAGCCCTGCTGTCCCCAACCCTCCAAAATCCGCTCGCATGCAGCAAAGCTGCGCACCAGCGAGCGGGCCGATGTTGCCGAGGCCCAGCACGGCCGTGCCGTTAGTGATGACGCCTGTTGAGGTGGCAACGGGGAGGAGGGAAGTTAGGGGGGATGAGTTGGAACGGCCACGCGCTGGCGCAGACTCCACGCGCCCCCATTTCCCTCGACTCTGCAAGTGCCCTCCCCCAGCCACCTCTCCCTCCAGTAAGCCCCCCCCCTTCCCCCCAACCCCGGCCGCCCACCGACGAGGTGTCCCTTTGCTGTGTAGTCGTACGCGCGGTTCGGGTTGTGCTGGATGGACAGGCAGGGCTCGGCGACGCCGGGGGAGTAGGCCACGGACAGGTCCTCCTTGGAGCCCATGGCCTTGGTGGGCAGCACCTCCAGCTTGCCCTTGCTGCGGGTGGGGGGTTAGAGAGTGGGGAAGACGCGTTGATGGGGGCAGAGTGGAGTGGAGTGGTTAGGGCAGGGCAGAGTGTTACGGGGGATGTGGGTGGGTGAAGGAGGAGGGCAGGCGAGGAGGGGCGAGAGGGCTCCCCGTCCCTATTAGCAACCCCCGCAGCGCCCAACCACCCAACCAAACCCGCAAACCCAACCCCTCGCCGTCCCCCCCCGCTGCAACCCCGCCTCACCGCCCAATCTTGTGGTACTTGAGGGCCCACTGCTTGGTCAGGCGCTTGCGGAACGCCGCCCAGTCCTTGCTGGACATACGCACGCCCGCCGCCGACTGCGGGGCCTGGCTGGCCAGGATGGCCTGCAGGCGCTCCTCCGTCTGCTGGATGCGCTCGAGCTGTGGGGGGGGGGGGGAGGTTGGAAGGGGAGGGGGGGCAAGGGGCCGTTCAGGATTTGTGTGTTTGAGGGGAAAGGGGGCGAACGGCTTGCGGACGTTGTGGGCGCTGCGCTCGCGCGTGAACGTGTGCTGCAGTAACAAATGAGACTAGGGCGCACGCACGCTTTCACCCTGCGCACCATGATGCGCCCGAGCCGCTGCACGATGGCGGTCGCGCCGGGGTGCTCGTGGTACACCAGCGGGTACATGTCCCTTTGGGGGGGGAGGGTCGGTGAGGGGGCCGGTGAGGGTTTGGGGGGACGTCGGGCGCGCAAGACGCCCTGCTGCCTCCTCCCGTTGCCACACTGGCCGCCCAGCCCGGCATAACCTTCCCCCCAAAGCAACAACACGCGTTTAGGGGTCCCCCTGCTGTCCACAGCACGGCTGAGCGCAGCCTCCTCCCCCTGCACACGCCCACCTGATGTCGAGGGCGAGGACGTGGGTCTTCTCGCTGACGACGCGCGCCGCGGTGGTGAAGGTCGTCTCGCCGTCCACGCTCTTGGCCTTGATGTCCTCAAACAGCGCGGCCTCGCCCTTTGGGGGTGGGGTGTCGGCGCGCGCGCGGATGTGTGTATGGGCGGACGCAAACAAGAAGTGCGTGAGGGGCGGCGTGCGAGCCAGCGGCCGTGTAGCCAGCCCTGGACACGCCCGCCCGCTTCGCGCCTCCGCCATCGTGACCCTTCCCGCCCGCCGCGCGTTCGCCGCCATCTTGCGCGGCTAGTTGCGCCTGATGGGCCACCCGCGCCCGCCCCCGCTCCTCACCAGGAACTCCCCCTCTGCGACGCGCTGCAGCGTGATGCCGCTGCGCTCCAGCACCACTTCCCCCTCCAGGACAAAGTAGAAGTGGCGCGCCTGGGGGGCCGGCCGGGGGTGTGTGGGGTTGTGGGGAGAGCGTGGGCGGAGAGCGTGGGCGGGTGTAAGGGTGGGGCCAGTCGGGGTGCTTAAAAAGCGTGCATGCGCACGTGCGACAGCTCCGATGCCCTCAGGCAGTTGCCCAAGGGTGCCTCGACCTTACCCTCGTCCCCCCCTTGCCCCTGCCCTCCTCCCCAGCCTCCTCCCCCGTCCGCGCGCCTTCTCGTCGTAGTTGATGAGCAGCGAGTCCTGCGCCGGCCGCACGTCGCTGCCCAGCAGCAGCACCACCTCGCGCTCGGCGGGGGTGAGGTTGCGCAGCGCGGGCAGCTGCTTGTGGCGCGCAAACTTGTGGGGCGTCAGGAACATGGGCGCGACCTGGGGTTCAAGGCCGGGCGGGGTGGGGCGAGCCAAGGCAGGGCGGCTTTGAGTTGTGGTGGTTCCCGGGCGCCAAGCCGCAACGGTCTTGAGGATTGGTTGAGGGTGGAGCACACCACCCGTCCACCCCTGCTCCAGCTCAACAGCCATGCGCCAGCTGGCCTCCAAAAATCCATGAATCCAAACAGCCCCTTCGAGTCCCAGCGCGCCGCCCGGCCGCGCACGTCGTGCTCCTCCATGATGGCGCGGAATTCGTCAAAGGACAGCAGCATCTCGGGGGACACCGCGCCCCCCGGGCCGTCGGCGGCGTCGTCCAGCAGCTCGTCGCCCTCTGCGCCCTCGGCAAACACCTGCGGTCGCGTGTTTGTTCATTTGTGGGTGTTTGTGCGTTCTTTTGCTTGCATGCTCATCCGCAGGTGCCCGGCCGAGCAGGCAAGGGCAGCAGGGTCGCGCGAATGAAAGGCGACCAGGGAACCCGCCAGCTGCCACTGCCCGCCACCGCCTCCCTCTTATCCATGGCGAGCCTGCGCGTTTGCCCGGCCCCCGCCCCCTCACCTGCTCCACCTCGACCTGGATGGCCTTGCGCACGCTGGTGTGGATGTCGCTGAGCAGCTGCTGGAAGTCGGACGGGCGCAGGAAGCCGTCCCTTTGGGGGGCAGGGCGGGCGGGCGACGGAACGGGGTGCGATAGGGTGAGGGGCGCCGCTGCAGTGCTACGCCCGCCTCACGCCCAAGCGGGCCGCCACTCTGTTGCGGCCGCTCACGCCCCAACCCCGCTCCGCTCCGCTACGCCCTGCCGCCGGGCGCCGCTCATCATGCGCCCCTCCACCAAGCCTGGCCAACGGCCACGCTGGCGCCTCCGGCCTCTCCCCTTCCCTCTCCTTCCCGCTCCAAAAAAAGGCTCCCCACGCACCTGTCTGTGTCGTACATCCTGAACCAGAAGTCCAGCACGTCCTCCTTGTCGCCGCGGAACACCGTCGACAGCGCGCACACAAACTGCCGGAAGGACACCCACCCGCGCCCGCTCTCGTCCATCGCCGTGTAGATGTGCTGCAGCAGGCGCTGCTCCAGGCCGCCAAACGCTGCGGGGCGGGGGTATGGGGGGGTAATGGGGGCCCGGCCTGGTTGAGGGCGGCGGCGGCGGCGGCGGCGGCGGCGGCGAGCGCATCAGCGGCGGCAGTCGCAGGCCCTGCCAAGCCTGGCCACCTCGCCAGCTGCCGCCCCCGCCGCGCTGCGTCGCACCGCCCCCTCACCCTGGCTGAGGCTGGAGAAGAAGGTCTCCCGGTCCAGGTGGTCGTCGCCCGCCTCGCTGTGGGCGCTGAAGTGGTTGAGCAGCACCTGGAGCTCCATCGACGAGAAGCTGCGCAGGGGGAGGGTGCGGGGGTAAGGAGGCCGTTGCAAGGGGAAGGGGTGCCGCAGTGCGACAGGGGGCGGGCAAGGACTCAAGGGAGCAAAGCACCAAGGGCGGCCACACATGCAGCGCCGCCTCTGGCCACGGGTCCATAGGGCCCGATGAGCAAATCGAGGAGGAAGGGCCACCGCCGGCTGCTCACTGCGTGGAGTCCTGCAGGTCCTGCAGCACCTTGCGCTGCCACACCTTGCCTGCGCGGCAAGGGCGCATGCGGGCGGGGTGAGTGGAGCAGTAGCAGGGGGGTTTCCGATTGGGCCGACGGCGCCTGCGAGCCATGTGATTCCCCGATGGGCCAGCGCGCGCTGGCGTGGCCCTTGGCGCCGCCGCCGCCCCCCGCCCGGGCGCCGCCAATTGCCGCGGCGCCCCCGGTGATGCGGCCCTAAAATCGGCCAGGCCCCATGCCGCGTGGCGTTATGGCCCCCCGGGCCAGGGTGGTTGCCATGCAGGGGACTGCAGCTGCTGCTGACCCGCCCCGCGAGCGAAACGCACCCAGCGTCCGCATATGTGACTCGGCCGGCGGCGAACCGCCACCGAGAAGCCCCTGGTCGGCGACTCCAGCCCCAGCGCTGGGCTGGGGCTCCAGAGGAGCAAAGGCCACGCGCAGCGCACGGCCGGGCCCCGCAGGCACCACCACCGCCGACGGCGACGTGGGAGCCGCCGTGTTGGAAGCCTGTCGTTCCATCTTGATGGCCCGCTGGGGCTGGGGATGCGTGGAGAACGATCTGGGAATGCGTTCGAGCGCGTTGCGGACCTTCGAGCAACCCGATCACGCGTTTCAATGAGAACGCGCCCCCAAGATTTCCCTGAAACGATGGAACCGCGGTGGGAGCGGTCGGGCCGCCGGGGAGCGACCGATGAGTGACTGTTCCTCGCAGTTTCTGGGTAGGGCCGAGGGCGCAAATGCGTGTAGAGGGCCCTGGTGAACGTATACTGGGGCTGCCAAAGTCACCGTGCTGCGGGCGGCCGGCGGCCGGTGTGCGCGCACGCAGAGAGCCGCCGTTTTTCCGCCGCAGTTGGGCCGCCGGCCGCCGCCGTGGCGCGCCAGCTAGGACGAGGGGCGGTTGCTGATGAAGGTCCTGGGAGTTTCAGGTGCGGCAACTTGCTTCGTAGTTGCTTGCAATGCCGTCGGGTCTTTGTTGCGTGCTGCCGTCCATCCATTGTGGGCGCAGCTTGTGCCTAGGAGTTGGTGCTGCACTGATGTCTAGTGGTGGGGGCCAACGCCCACGCGGGTGCGGCTCAAGCGCACAGGGTCTGCAGGCTTGGGACCCTGCTGCTAGTGCGGTCGGCGCCAGCGGCAGTCCACCCGCAGTGGGCTCTGCTTGCGAGGGAAGCACGCTTGACCATCCTCTCCCCCATCGTCCCATCATCCCTGACCATGCAGCCCCACGGCACGTTGGTGCTGGGCGCCAAGGCCCCCTGGGCGTGCCCAGACACCATGTCCTGTGGGCGGGCGGCCGGGCGCGCCTCCGTCCAACGCCTGCAAAGTGACTGCGGCCGCGACGCCGCTGAATAGAGCGAGCGCGCGCGGTGCCTGCGGCCATACGTCGTATCACACTGGTTCGCTCGTTCGTATTCTGCTACCACGGCCTCGGAACGCGCCGTGTGGGACCTGATCTGCCTGATTTCAAAACTATGGCCGGCCCAACGGGCGCCAGGACAGACGTCCTGATCCTCTGCTGCGGCTCCCGGGGCGACACGGAGCCCTGGGCGCTGCTGGCGGCGAGGTGCGCGCGCCGACGGCGGCCCCGGGCGCCTCGCGACGAGCGCATGTGTCCGGCGCGTCGCATGTGCCCCACGCCCTCTTTGCACACAACCCACCGCGCGACAGGCTGCGCGACGAAGGCCTGTCGGTCTGCGTAGCGGCGCACGCCGAGTACGCGGGCCTGGTCCAGCAGCTGACCGCGGCCCCGCCGGGGGACAGCAGTGCACGCGCGGGCCCCCCGGTGCTGTTTCGCGAGATTCGAGGCTCGCTGCCCCGCGCCCTGGTTGAGACGCCCGAGGGCGCGGCGCTGCGCGCGGCCAAAGGCCTGTCCGGGCTGGCCGCTGGGCGCGCTCTAATGGTGCCGCTGGCCGGGGTGAGCGCCAGGAGGGGGGCCTGCGGGGTTTTCGCAGCAGCTGCGCCATCCTGCCCATGCAGATAAAATTTGCCTGCATGCAATTGGCAGAGGGGAACATTCTTTGTGCATGGCCGGTCACCACTCTAGGGCATGCGCAGCCCTCCTCTGAACTCGATCCAAACCAAGCTGCTTACGTGGCCACCCTAACCATTCCCCTTGCCGCTCACGAACCCTGCCGCCCCCTCCCGACCGCCGCATTTTCAAAACGACAGCTGTGGCTTGAGGACGCGCTCGCTGCGGCACGCGAGCTGCGGCCGCGGTTGGTGGTGGCGACGACGATGCACCTCATCGCGGGCGCCTGGCTCATCCCCACGCTGCTGGCGGCCGGGGCGGGGCCGGGGGCGGGCGCGGCCCGCGGGACAGGGCCGGGGCCGAGGTCTGAGGCCGCCGAGGAAGGTGCACCTCAGGCCGGCGGCGAGCAGCAGCAGACGACTACCACAGAGGCAGAGGGCGGCGAAGAAGGGCAGGCGGGCGGCGGTGGCGGCGACGCCTCGTGCAAGTTTGCGGTCGCCCACACGGTGCTGACCACCCCGACGGGCCAGTATGCACCTGCGACGGCCGGGGTCGGCCAGACGCTGCCGCTGGCGTTCCTCAACCGGTGGGTGCATGGGGGCTGGCGCTGGGGCTGTCTTCCCATAAAGGCCTTATTGGCGCTGCGGGTTGCAAGCAGCAGCGTCGAGGGGAAGGTTGACTGTCGGAGTGACTGCGGCAGACTGCAAGGGCTCCCGTGCACGTGCCGCCCTGGCAGTTAACGACCGCTCGCCCGCGTGCACACGTGTTGTCTGATTCCAAACCAATGTCTGAAAAGCCACGCTCGGCCGTGCTGCTGATTTCGCTTCCCACGCCTCGACCCATCGTCCCCGCCCTTGCCCTGCCTCCCGCCCAGGCTGCTGTGGTGGTTTGGGCTGTCCGTCGCGCGCCGCCACCTGTATCAGCCCATGTGGGACGCCGTCGCCCAGCGTCACGGCCTGGACCCCGCGTCGGTGGGCAGCTGGATGGAACACGACGCCAAAGAGAAGCCCCTGGTGCGCGCGCTTGCGGCCTTGCGCAGGGCTTGCCTGTGGGAGCGTGCTTCATGCCTCATGACGTGTGCATGCGTGCCTTAACTGCCCACCCCGCTTGTTCCTCACCTAAAAAAACGAACAGCCCAGATCGTGCCTTGTGCTTACCCCCCCACCTTGCCCCCCCCATCCCGCCCTTGCGCCCCCACCCTAGACGCTCTACGTCTACTCCCCCACGCTGTTGCCCCCCGCCCGGGACTGGGGCCCCCACATCCGCGTCGCCGGGCCCCTGGTGCCGCCGGCGGCGCGGGCCGCGCCGCTGGCGCCGGCGAGCGCAGAGGACGCAGAGGCGGCGGTCGAGCTGCCAGAGGGGCTGCGGCAATACATAGCCGGCGCCAAGTGAGGCCAGGGGCCGAGGGCTGACAGGCGTCTGCTACCTTGTGCGCAGATGCGGGCCGCTGCCAGGGACGCGCCGGCTCCCCAATCGCGCCGGCTCCCCAATCGCGCCGTCTCCGGCGGCTTTGCGCCCAAACAGCCGCATGCAATCATACGCGGCGTGGCCTCACCCATGCACCCCTCGACCCAAAACACGCACACGCAACGCAGGCGCGCCGGCGTGCCGGTCGTTTACATCGGCCTGGGGTCGATGCTGGGCGTGTACTACGAAAACCCAAAGGCGGTGCTGGAGACGCTTGCAGGCGGTGTCGCGGCCACCCAAGCAGGGGGTGCCAAGTTTGCGGCGGTCATCCACACAGTGACGGGTGCGCGGCTCGGGCGGGCCGCAAGATGTGTTTGTTTGTGCAGCTGGGAGGAGGGTCGGGGGCCCGCATGTCAGCTGGCGTGTGTTGGTGTGGGTGCGGAAAAGCCAAACAGGGCAAGCAGCGAAGCCCTCCGGCCGCTGCCTCCGTCAACGTGCAGCCCGCAGGCCCACTGGCTCACCACACGCACGGCTACGCGTGCGTTGCGCCCCCGGCAGGTGCCAAGGGCGAGAGCGAGGCCATGCCGCCGGCACCCGCCGGCGCCAACTACCTTTGGCTGTCCCAGCCCGTGCCCCACGCCGCGCTGCTGCCGCTGGTCGACTTGGTGGTGCACCACGGCGGCATGGGCACGACGCACGCGGCCGCGCTGGCAGGTGCATGCGAGGGTTAAGGGGCCCTGGGGGCAGGCGGTGGCGGGGTGTGGGCTGGGGCTGCAACAGGGGCCTGGCCCTGGCATTTCAGGTGGAAGCTTTTGCAGCCAGGCCCTCGGTTGCAGGCTGAGCAGCATCATTAGGGCCCAACGACGCCAGCATGCGACAGCTCCTCTTTGCTGCCGCTGGCACCGTCGCAGCAATGCAACACATGCATTGACTGCGGCCCTTGCTGCTACACCCGCGAACCAACGCGCGCAGGCCGCCCCGCCATCGTGGCCCCCGCGAGCCTCGTCAGCGACCAGCCCTTTTGGGGCGACGTCCTCCGCCGCCGCGGGTGCGGCCTCGCGTCCGCCAGCCCCGCGGGCGACCTTACGGCGGCCTCGTTCGGCGCGCTGCTGACGCGCGCGCTGGGCCAGCTGCCGGCGCTGTCGGCGGCAGCGGCGGCGACCGCCGAGCGGATGCGGGCCGAGCCCG
>VIYE01000169.1:0-10639 GCA_008037345.1 Messastrum gracile | reverse complement strand
CTGGCCTCGATGGTGCGGCCCCTCCCTTCTCTCAACGAGCGGCCACGCCTCGTTGCTGTGTGGGCCGTCACGGGGCGTTGCTGCCGGGCCGAGGAACCGGGGCACTTGTGCCGGGCACCTGCCGGTTGCTAGGGGAGTCGTCCCTCGAAGCACATTGCTGGGGTTGCCACGCCCCCATGCAACGCCGCAAGTGATTCTGTTCCGCTCCGCTTTTGCCGCGCCCCTCAGGCGCCGGCCGTCACCTGCAGGCGGCGCTGCAGTGCACGCCCGCGGCGCTCAACACCTCCAGCCTGCGCGTGGGCTTCAGCGAGGGCGCCGGCTCGCTGCACTGCTTCACCGTCGCCGCAAACGCGGCGTGCGGCGCGGCGAACGCCGCCGCTTGCTGCGCAGCCAGCGCCGGGATCATCAAGCTGGCGAGCATCACCATTGCAAGTGCGCCGCTGCGGTGTACGAAAGCGCCTGCTGGGAGCTTAGGCTCTCGGGCGCCTAGCCAGCCGCGCTGCACACCCTGAGCGGGCTGCGGGGGCACGCGTAGGGAGGGCCGCGGGGGCGGGGACGCTGCTCGGCCAACGCGCCCCCACCACCCGCCTCGTCTCGACGCGCCCGGCTCATCAGAGCCGACGTGCCCCCTTATCACGCCCCCGCGCCGCGCCCCCTTCCGCCGCAGGCACGGCCGCGTGCGCCAGCAAGACGGCGCTCAAGGGCATGAGGTGGCTTGCAGGCGCCAAGAAGCTGCCCGCCAAGATTGTTGGCACCTCCTTCCAGCTCAGCCTCAAGGGGTCCCTCGCCGCCGGCGGCACGGTGTGCGTCGACACGTCAGGTGAGGCGTGCGCCCGGGCCGAGCGCGCGCCTGGGTCTTTTGCGCGGGACCAACCTGTGTTTGCGCGCGCTCTGCCTGGCCCAAGGAAACGCACGCGCAGGGCTCAACCGCGCCCACGCCTCGCCCCTCTCCTCTAATCTATACCCCGCAAGCAGGCGCCGCGGCAGCGTGCCGGACCGCCGAGCAGCTCTGCGGCAGCCTCAAATGCAGCGTCAGCGTCAAGACGGCCGCTTTCAAGACGGCGGCCACGTTTGGCGCCGCTGGGACGGCCTCCGGGTGCTGCCAGCTCGACACCGGCATCCCCACCAGCGGTGGGCGGCCGGGGCCACGCGCGGAGCGCCCAACGCATGCGTTTGGGGTTGCAAATCAAGCACGCGACACAGGGATTGCGCCCGCTCCAACTGCGGTGATCTTTCCCACTCTTGAACTCCAAAACCCCGACCGGCGCCCTCCCCAAACAAACAACATTGCACTTCGCGCCCTCCCATCAGTGTGCCAGGACGGCTACGGCGGCGGCCCCGACCACGTTTGCAGGCCGTGCCCCATCGGCACTGAGGGCAGCGGTCTGTTGCCAGACCAGCCCTGCACCAGCTGCACTGGCAACACAGTCTCCGTCGAGCCGGGCACGGCCGCGTGCCTGCCATGCCCCCCGGGCGTCAACGCGAGCGCCAGCCACGACAAATGCAGTGAGTGCACCGTGCCGAAACGCCTCGGCGGGGCAAGCAAGGGGCCGGGCGTCACCTTTCACGTGCCCACAGCCGCAGCCCCCTCAAGCCCCTGCACGCACACAGCCGACCTTGCCCTGCAACACCCGCCCGCTGCCCGCCCCCACCAGTGTACTCCACTGAACGCCCGCCTTTCATGTGCCCACATCTGCGGCCCCCTCAGCCCCCCGCACGCACTCAGCCGACCTTGCCCTGCAACACCCGCCCGCTGCCCGCCCCCACCAGTGTACTCGACCGGTATGCCTGTTGTCAACATTACGTCAGAGGAGGCCGCCAACTCGACGGCCCAAGACGTCGCCGCCGCCTCGGCGCTCACCCAGGACCTCCAAACGTTTGCTGGCCTGAGCATCCAGGACGCGCTCGCGGCGCTGCAGCAGCTGGACAACGCAGCGGGCGGCGGCAGCGTTGTGGGCCGGCGGCGCTTGGCCACTGTGACGGGCAGCGTGCTTGACCTAAGCAACGACACGCTCGCGGCCGTCACCGAAGCGCTCGCGGCCATCAACACGGCCGTCGTGCCCAGGTGAGAGTGCTGCAGGGCCCGCTCCGGCCCGAGCCCCGAAGCACATCGACTCGAGGAAATGGCTTTGGGCCTGTCAAGGGCGCGTGCTGACGCCAGGTGACCCCAGAAGCGCGCTGCTCCCGCTTGCACCCACGTGCGAAAGTAGCCGTCACCCGCAGGCCTTAAAAAAGACGCGCCCACCGGCCCTGTCGCGCCCCCCAGGTCTTACATCGCAGCCTCTCGGTCGTGGAACACAAGCGTCAAGGACCGTGAGTGGGCTGTATGGGGGCGCAAGGGGGAGCAAGGGGTTGAACGCGGGCTGTATGGGTTGGGGCACCCCCGAAAGGGTTACCAATCGCGGCAATTGGCATGCAGGGGCAGGCATGTGCGCAAAGTCTGTAACGCCGCGATGATGGACGAAAGAGGCATGCCCATCATCACCCCATTTGCCCGCGATCCGACTTACTTGCAACCCTGCTCCCACGCACGCCACCACGCTGCTGCTCGGCGCAGAGTCAACTTGCAGCTCGTGCGCATCGTTCTCGGCTGTGGCGGTGTCAGAGGCTGCTTACAAGCGGTCCCAAGGCGCCGGCGTGGCGATCGACCTTTCCGAGGGCTACCTGCACTTTTGCGCGCTCGGGAACAAATGCAGCCAGGGCACGTACCTATACACAGTGGCCGATAAAATCAACAGCAAGGGCTTGCTGAGAGAGGTGCGGCGGCCCGCAGGCGGGACAGAGGCCGCAGCCCGCCCCGGAACCGCGCGCCGCGCCTCTGGCGCGGGCGAATGCAAGGCTCATGCCTCCAATGCGCCAAGCGGCGACCCCATGTGCCACGCCCTCTGCTGCTCCCAACAGGTGTGCCTTAATTATACAGCGACTGTCGCAGACACCAAGGTATTAGCCTACTGCGCCTCCAAATGCCCCAGCTCCCCAGACACCAACTACCACGCCAATTGGACGGACACCTCTTCGATGGGCAGCGACGAGCGGTTGGAGTTGCTGAAGGCATCCGTTCGAAAATACGTGAGGGGCGCGAGGGCGCGCAGGGGGGGGAGGGCTGCGCCCTGCATGCATTGTGTATGCGCAAACACCAGGGTAGCTGCTGTGCAGAGGCGGGTCACTCCCCTCACCTTTGCACAAGAAGCTGCCCCGCACCCTGCCCCCTTTCCGCCCACAAACACAGGGGTCAGCCAGCATCGCGTTTGTGGTGAGTGGTTCAAAAACGGGCGCCGGCGTTGGGCCGGCGGGCTTGTGCCCGTCTCTGGGTTGTTGCAACGGCGTAATGGGGCGGAACCGAGTCTTCATGGTCCCGAACGACATACATGACCGGCCGCCAACCCTTTTTCAAACATTCAGGTGTACGACGATTTCATGACGTGGATTGACTCATCAGCTGCCAAGAACCCGTACACACCCTACACAAGGACGTCGTCAACGATTGACGGTGGCCATGCGGTTGCCTGCGAAGGTCAGTGGGTGCCGGGGGTTTGGGTGAGGGGGGGCAGTCGTGGGTCGGACAAAGCACGTTCACAAGGGAACAGGTGGGGCTGCTCTGGCCGGCCACAAGGGTTGAGACTGCCCTGCCCGCTTGGCCGGCCACCCAACACATGCTTCCGGCCCTTGTTTCCCGCTTCGCCCAAGATATGCTTCGCCGGCCCTTGGAAAACACGTTCCGCTTTTCGCCGCAGGTTACACTGACCCCGTCCTGAACTCGACATCGGGGACGTACACCTCGGGCTTTTGGTGGGGTGAGTACGCCCTGGGTTTTTGGTGGGGGCAGCGCCCTCACGCATGGCCACGCAACTCGCGCATGGCCACGTAGTAGTCAGAGGGAGGTTGCAAGGGAGCGAGGCGCCAGCCCCGCGGGCGCTGCTTGGGTTTGGCGGGGCCGCAGTGCCAGCTGGCAAGGCGGCTGCGTTGCCAGCGGGCGTGCGCTTGAGCTGGTTTGTGTGGCTAATTGCTTGCGCGTGCAGCACGGCCGACTGACCCACAATCTTCTTGGTTTCGCGGCGCGCGCGCCCCACAGCCAAGAACAGCTGGTCGGCAAGCCATGGCGACGGAGGATACTTCCGGGTGAGTTCGCCGGGACTGCGTTTGCCTCGCTCGCTGGGTTGGGGCCCTGCGCATGACATGTGCATGTGTGTGTGTGTGTGTGTATTTGCAGTCATGCCGCGGCTTTTTCCTGCGTGTATGTTGTGTGTTTGCAACTGCGCGCGCCTGCACCAGGCATTTTGACGTCCGGTTTTTCTGCGTGTGTGCCCGTGCCTGTGCCTGTTCTTGTGCCTGTGCCTGCGTCAGTGCCTACGCCTGCGTCAGTGCCTATGCGCGCACCCCTCATGTTTAAACGCCCACCCATGCCGCCACCCCGCAGCTCGCCTACGAAGCCGGGGTCTCCATGGAGGGGTACGGCTTCACAGTGCTGTCTTACGGCTCCAAGCCAGGGGCGATCCGGGCGCTCGCGCGCGGCGAGTGCGCCAGCCACACAACTGGGCAGTACGACGACCTCGGCACTCTGGCCCTGATCGATTACAAGTTGCCACGCGCAACCTGCAGCTGTTCTTTGACAACAGGGCGTCCGTGCTGTCGTACCTCGGCACCGACTCGCCGCTGCCGCAAGGCCTGTCCCTGTCGGTCTGCAACACACGTGAGCTTCTGCCTAGGCCCCGGCCTGTCCTGCTTTGCGTGCGCAGTTTCAGGACCCTTGCCTGCACGTGCCTGACAGCCTCGTGATGCATGATGGTTTGTGGTTGGACGAGGTTGGGGCGGGCAGGGGTGACGCGCGAACCAGCCCACAGCTGGAGCTGTGTTGTGATGAGGATTGCCGTGGCGCGGCAGTGACGCACCGGAGGAGGCGGTCAGGCCCCATTTTTGAAGGACAAACAGTTGCGGCCCTCACACCTATGCCACACATTCCATCCCTCCCCCCTCCCCATTCCGCCCCTGCCCACCCCAGTTTGCGACACAACCGTGCAGGGCGACTGCCCCCTGGCAGCACGTGCTTTCCCCTGCTCAGCATCAACGGCAACATCGGCCTCTGCGAGACAGGTGCGTGCCCGGCCTAAAGCGCGGCTGCTGAGGGTGCGCCAGACGCAATCGGGCGGCCATGGTTCCTGGCTGCCACACGCGAGCCAGCCACCCCTGCTTTGCAGCCTCTCATTGCACCCCGGGCAGCCAACGCATGCACCGTGGCTTGGCCCCCCGCCTCCCCATTTTTGGCGCCTCCGCCACCGCCAGTCGCACCCGCTCGTCCAACATGTCCCCCGCCTCGGCGCCCTCGCGAACAGATTCCAAGTGGACCTGCGCCGTCTACACTGGGAGCGGCCTCGTCTTGCGCGCCTCGCCCTCCGACAGCGCCGCCGCGCTCTCCGGCTTCACCACGCGCCAGAACGGCACGCGCGTGCTGGTGAAGCGCGACAGCGCCGTGCTGGGCGGCATCCGCTGTTGGGCTGTCGTGAAGACGACCGACAGGCAGATTGGCTACGCGCCGGTGACGTCATTTTCGCAGTGCAACACCAGTGACACATCGGACCTTGGATCCGCCGCCTGCCCCGGAGGTGAGGGCGTGCTCGCGACGCAGCTGCTCGCGCCCTGCAGCGCCGGCACGGCCCAAACCATCCCCCCTTCCCCACCCCCTTTATCCTCCACAAACGGCCCACCCCCCCTCTCCCCGCCTCCCCCCACCCCCACCACCAAAGTTTGCCAGAGCGGCTATGGGGGCGGCCCCGACAGGGTCTGCAACCCCTGCTCAGCCGGCCATTACGGCAGCGGGCTTCGCGCCAACGAGTCGTGTCTTGCCTGCACTGGCGACATGGTGACCACAACATCGGGCCAGGCCTCCTGCTCGCCCTGCACCGGCAATGGCACCGCCAACGCAGCCCACACGACCTGCGGTGTGGGCGGATGGGCGGCCGACACAGGGGTTCCTGGGCTGATCTGTGGCTCTCAGCCCACTGCTGACAAACGGCAACGCGCCTTGAAACCAATGAAACGGGCCGACCGCTGCGCCCATGGCCCATCCTGGCCACCCCCCTCCCCTGGTCTTGCCACTCCTTAATCCCCTTGGCCATGCCACGTCCCTCCCCCTGCTGCTGTCTCCGCTGCTGCGCCTGCCCTGGCCCCCTGTCCTGCCCCCCCATCAACCATCCTAGCTTTGACCCGGCGCTCCATCACGCCGCGCCACCCCCTGCTCACAGTTTGCCCCTCAAGCCTGCGGCTCTCCCCCAACGGCGTCGACTGCGGTGAGCAGGCGCTGCTTGATCCGCCGAGCCCGCACCGCCGGGGGCGCGCGCAGGCATGTTTCCGGAGATTGGCGCACATATTCCCAAGCGCCTGCCAATCCCTCGAGCGCCCCGACACCCTCAACAGTTCACATTTCACCCCATCTTGTGCTTGCATGCGCTGCGCAGTTTCCGGCCCGGACTTTGCGGTGGTGTCGATGCAGCTCTTCCCGTCCTCGCCGCGCCTGAGCACCTCGTTCACTGCCCAAGTCACGGTCGCCAACACCGGCAACCAGGCGGGGGACGCCGGCACCCTCCTTGTTTTAACCTTCAGCAACATCGGCGACATTCAGAGCGAGCCATGCGGCGCGGGCCCCGATTACGGGGGGGCTACCGTTCAGATCGGCACGCTCGCGGCGGGGGCTTCCCTCACCGTCAACGTCACCGGCCTGACCAGCCAGTTCTTCGGCGCCCAGCAGATGCTCGCTTTCGTCGACTCTGCATGTGCCACGACCGAGGTGCGCGGGCAACACGCGCGTGCATCGGCCCCGCCCAAAGCCCCTGGTGGCGTGCGTGCTTGCCTTGGGGCGCCCAAGCTTTGAGCGGCGCGCGCAAACCGCCGCCAACACCCCAACAAACGGCCGCCAAACACCCGAACGCACCCGCCCTCGTCAAATGCTCCTGGCGCGGCCCCGACAGGTCAGCGAGGTCAACAACCTGCTGGCCCTGCCTTACAACGTGACCGGCTACCCAGACCTTGCCATCGCGGGCAACAACGGCTTCCCTATTGTGCTGTACCCCTCGGCGCCCAGCCGCAGCCAACAGTTCAGAATCCTGGTCACGATCTCCAACCGCCTGACCACCGGCGGCGCACGCGCCGGCGCGAGCGTGCTCGCGGGCTGGCTTGACACGACCGTCAACAGCTCGCCGCAGCCGGACTTCACCGTGAACGTCCCGCCGATCGAGGCGGGCGGGTCGACGCAGGTCAACGTCACCGTGACCGCCTCGGCCACGGCCGGCGCCAAGAACATGCTCGTGAAAGCGGACTACACCAATGTGGTGCGTTGTGTGGCCGACCTCTTTTCATCCCATCCCAACGTGGTTTGAGGGGGGGCATTTGGACTGTGCTGGGGCCTGCTCGTGAAAGCCGAATACACCAATGTGGTGCGCCGAGCGGCGCGGCTGCCTGCCTTCTATCCCGTGAAATTTTGAAGGGACGGGCCTTGCAGCTCCATATTGCGGGCCGTGCACCCATGCTCGGCTTGCGTCGGGGCGTAGGGCATAGGGCCATTAAACAATCCACTGCCGACAGGACCGTCGCCAAAACAGCCTCAACTCAGCACCCTTTGTCGCCTTGCCTTCTCCTCTTTCCATCGTCCCCTCCTTGCCTTTCTGCGACACAGGTTGACGAGGGCGGCTACGAGTTCAACGATGGTGAGGGGTTGCGGGGCTGCATGGGGGGGTTGCATGGGGGAGAGTGCATGTGTGGAGGAGGGGGGTTGCACCTGGGGGGGGTTGGGGTGATGGGCTGGGATGCATGGGTGGGGTTGCTGGGGACGGCGGGCGGCGAGGAACGACGGGGAGAGAAGAAGGGGATGCAAGGCTGGGACAAGGAAGCAGAGAAAGTGGGGGGGCCTGCCCGCCCTTGGGGCAGAAGGGCTAGCCAAAGGCAGGCCTCCAACATACTGTGCCGCCCTGCCCTCACCCCGCACCCCGCGCCACCAGCCAACATCGGCTATTTCGTCGATCCGAGGGCAGACCTCTACTTTTTGCCCTCGCGCGTCACCATCTCGCCGTCCCAGCCGCCCGCCGGCTCCGCCTTTACGGTTTCTGCATGGATCGGCAACAAGGGGCAGGTCGCATCCAACAGCAGCGTCCTGCGCGTGTGGACGGGCGCGTCCGGCAGTCAGTCGACCAAGTCGTGCTCGGACGCGACGGACGAGGCAGGCAGCGCGAAGATCCCGGCGATCGGGCCGGGGCAGGCGCGGCAGATCACCCTCACGATCTGGGCCGGGTCGGCGGGCGCGAGCCAGCTCTGGCTCTATGCGGACGCGAATGTGGGCGGGCTTCTTTGGGGAGCGGGGCGGCCGCAGGGCGTTTTTGGGCCGGGGAGGGGAGGGCTGCCGGAAGCCCCCTTGCAGTGAGGCCGTGCCGGGACCGCGATGCTGCTGCTGTTGGGGCCGTCATTGCTCGATGGCAGTGCCTGTTGCAACCCTTCGCGGGCGTCGGGGCGGCGCGCCACGGTTGCTTGGGCCCATTCAACTGGGCCCACGGCCCATAGGGCCGTGCGGTGGGGCCCGGCCCAGCCCTCCCAGCCCTCCCAGCCCTCCCAAACCCATCTTGCCAACCTCCCCTCCGGCCGCCTGCCCCGCCCCCCATGCGCCGCAGTGCACTGTCGACGAGGGCAACTGGGGCTACAAGGACAACAACCAAATGGGTTTCGACTACACGACTTCCACGGGCGTCGGGCAGCCAGACTTCTACGTGGGAGTTGTCGGAAGTTACCCAATCAAGATCACCAGGGGCCAGACATTCAGCATAGTCATAGGCGTCGACAACAAGGGCAATGCGAGCGCGGCACCCTGAGGGTCTGGACGAGCGACACCAGCCCCAAGACCTGCGGGCAGACCAACGCGGACGCGTCGGGGCCCATCGGCATCATCGTGCCCGGGTCGTCTGCCCTCATCACGCTCAACAGGCTGGTGACGACGGCGGGGACGGGGCTGCTGGTGTTTGTCGACGCCGACTGCACCGTCTCTGAATGTGGGCGGGCACGCGTGTGGCGTGCGTGCGTGTTGGGAGGGAGGGGGCAGGGGTTGGGTGGGTGGGCGGCCATACGTGCGTTCGTGCACAGCGCACACGCATACGAGCATGTGCATGGGGGCGTGCGTACGCGGGCGCCCTCGACTCGGCTGCGGCAAGGTGCACTGCCGGGTGTGGCATGCACCGTCGGCCCACCGGACGCCTAGGAGGTGTGGCAGCCCCTTGTGCTCGCTGCGTACAAAGGCCGCCACCCAACTCCGGGCGGCTCCGCCTCGCACTCACCCCTCCCTCCTCAACCCGCACGCCCCTTCTCCGCCCCTTTTTCAGCCGACGAGACCAACAACCAGTATGTATGGGGCTACACGTTTGCGCCCTGACGACACGGAGCCAGGAGGCCCTGGTGTGGTTGCGGCACACCCAGAACGGCCTCCAAACCCTGCTATAGACTCAATGCACGGCTTTATCCTTGCACAGCGGCAAATAAAGCATGTGCGCGCGAACGGCTACAAAACGGAGGTGGTGGTGATTCCACATGATTGCTTCTGCCACATGCGCCGCATTTGCAACCCATCAGGGCACGCGCGCGCACTCATGCGCCTGCGCTGCTGCGTCAGCCCCCTCACAGCCTGCTGCCGCACCCCCCACGCGGGCAGGCCTGCCGATTGCCCCCGTTGCCCAGCTGGCACCATGGAGTCAGCCGAGCACGCCCTTCTTGGTTGCCTTATGGCTTGCATGTGTCATTCTCTAGACCCCCCCTCCCCCCGGCGAGCCCCATGCGCGCGTGCCTTCACCAGCGGTCCAAAAGCCCAGCGGCTCCTGGCGGCGCTTGTTTATCAAGCCTTTGAATGGCGGCACCAAGGCCCCCAGTGGACTTGCACGCTTTCACGCGCATCACACCCTTCCACACATGTGCACACGCATCCAACGCACACACTCACGTACTCCCCCCTTGCACGCCTTGCAAAACGCTCCTTGCCTGCGCCACTTCGGCGACCCCCGACGCTCAACCCCCGCCACCAGGCGGCGCACTCCCTTGCCCCATCATCCCAAAGTCCCCCGACTGTAATGTGATACTATCCTTGCAGCCCGTAGGCGGCCTGGTAGGCCCCGCCAGCAGCGCCCTCACACAGGCAGCGGCAGCGGCTGGTGGGGGTCATTGCAGCACTGTTGGCCAGCACAAGCCACCCAGTGTCCCGTTCAACGTTCCCGCCGGCTTCGGTGTGGGGCTGCTACCACAAATTTGCAGACAAATGAGGGGGTGCAGCTGAAGGGCCGCTTGCCGCGCAGGCAGGCGCCCGCAGGGCAGCACGCCGCCGCGGCACCGCACCCTGCGCTCTCAACCCGAAACGCCCCCAGGCTCGCATATGTGGTGTATTAGCGCTTCAAATTCTAGAATATCGCGACGCATCGCGCCCAAAAGCCCCCCACAAGCGCTCCGAAGCCGCCGGCGGCTCCTCGACAGGGCCCGAGCCTCACGTGTTAGCAACCACTCAGGACGATGTTACCGTGTGAAACACGCTCCACCAAGTGGCGGGCGCCGGTGCGCACACGGCTGCTGCTCGCTGCGGCGCTCGTCCTTGCGTCGGCGGCGACGGGGCGAGCGGCGGCGGCGG
>VIYE01000168.1:0-11766 GCA_008037345.1 Messastrum gracile | reverse complement strand
GCCGTTGGCGCCAACGCCGGCCGGCCGCGACGGCACGAACGCCGCGGCCGAGGGGTTCAGGGACACCATCCTGCTCGTGTTATGCTCCTCTATCGCGCTCGAGGCCGGTCCAACGCTGGTCGCCGGGCAGCGGGTTCAACCACAGCGCCTCCTCCTGAGGACGGCAGCCCCCAGCCCTCCTGAGATGTTGGAGGGCTGAGGGCTTTATCCACCCAGCGTGATGGAGGAAGGGAGGTCGGGGGCGCAGCAGAAGGGCATGCAGGCGCGAAGATGCGCTGCGGAGAACAGGTGCTGGGTTGCGGACATGATGGGAGAGCTCTGGTGGATCGGAATGCGGGCCAGAGGGCCGGCGCGGGCGAAGGTCAACGCTTCGCCAGCGCCGCCGCCAATCCGGCGCGCGAAGGGGCAGCCGCTCACCCGGGCGCTGTCGAGGTGAGGGGACGGGCCGCCCCCGCTCGAGGGGGCGCTCGCACGCACATGGGCGCACACGACAGGAGCGCGCCGCAGGCGCATACATGAGGCCTCACTTGCCGCCACATGCTGCGTGCTGCGTATATGCACGGGCCGCCCGCCAACCTGCGCATCCCCACAGCACCGACTTGACTCGACGTGCGCCGCCCGCTCGCCCTCCTTGCCTTGCCTTGCCCAACATGTAACACCCCCCCTTTCGCCTCAAGCTTGTGTGCCATTTTACACATTGGCACGCATCCGGACCACTAGTGCGCGGGGCGGCCCGCAACTCGCACATCGCCAACACCAGCCCCTTCGCCTCACAGTCAAAGGGGCACCAAAAAAAGGGTGGCAAGGCCCATGGCTGCACGCTCGCTTGAAAACTCTTTGCCGCCACCGGTGCAGGCGGCTGTGGCGGCGCTCTCGCTGTTGCTCGCGCTGGGCAGGGGCCAGCAGGGCCGACAAAAGTGGCGGGTGTGGGCGCCGCGCCAAGGCCCCCGCCCAGGGGGCCTTGCGGCGCCCCCTGCCCCCAACACCTGTGGGCCAGGGGCCGCAAGCTCGGACCTGCGGCAGGCCTCCAAGCGCCACACAAAACACAAACAGGCAAACGCCACCTAGCTCTCATCAATTGGAGCGGTTTTCGGGCGCCGCGCGGTGGCTTGTGTTTGACGCCCACGCGCGCGCACCTGCTTCGACCTCAACACATGCGCAAATGCTATGCCGGGGGCCTCGCGGCACACTCCCACGGCACCGCCCGCGCCCCTCTGCGCTCGGCGCTCGACGCTCCGCGCTCCGCGCTCAGCGCTCAGCGCTCGGCACTCGACGTTGAAAGACACGCCGCCTCACTTGAGGCGCAGCACGACGACGGTAACGTCATCGGTGGACCCCACCTTTTGGGCGGCCGTCGACATGGTCTCCGCCAGCTTGTCGCAGTTGGACTGCCCCGCGGCGGTGCACAGCTCGGCGACCGCGTCGTTGTCCAGGCCGCCGCCGCCGCCGCGCGCCTCCTCGGCAAACAGGCCGTCAGAGGCGAGCACCAGGTGGGTGTCCTCGTCTGGCAAAGGGGTGAGGTTGAGGTGGGGGGAGCAAAGGGTCAAAGGGGGTTCGCTGTTTGCAAGGGAGGGGCAGCCACGGCAACAACACCACTTCCTAATTGGCGCGCCCTCGCGCTCCTGCCGCATGGGCGCGCCCGGGCCGCTGCGGGGGGTGCGGGCAGGCCCAACGCCGGCCGGGCAAGGGAGGAAGCCCCCCAGGCCAAGGGCTCACCGGTCAGCTCCATGTCGACGGTGTAGGGCTCGGCGACGAGGCCAAAGCCGCTGGAGTAGTTGTCGCCGCCGGCGTTGACGCCCTCAAACTGCAGCGAGCCTGCGGCGGCAGGGGAGGCGGGCGGGCGCCAGGCACGGGGTTGAGAGGTTGCAAAGCGGCGTTAGGGAGGGCCGCCGCCAACGTCGTCGTAGGTGTGCTCCCTCCCGCCTCCCTCGCGCCCGCCCAGCGTAGCCCTGCCGGCAGCAGCGCCCACTCGCCTCTCAACCGCCGCTCCTAATTTACGCGGCCCCCGCCGCCCGCCTGTCCCCCGCCACCCGCGCTGCCCCCGCCGCCGGCGTAGGCCCAGCCGCCGGCGCTGCCCCCACTGCCAGCACGGTTCCCGCCTGGCGCCCGGGCTCACCCTTAAGGTAGGCGTCGCCGAAAGCACGCGACAGCGCCAGCAGGCCGCCGACGCGCCAGGTGCCGCCCACGTAACGGACCATGGGCATCTTGGGGTTGGGGTTGTTGCGCTCGATGCGCGTGCGCTCGGACTCCCTGAATCATTGGGGGGGAGGAGGGGGCGGGGGCCGAGTTGAGGGGGGCTGTGGATGATGCTCGTTTCAGCAGGAAACAGTTCTGCCGTGCAAGTGCCGAGCAGTGCCGTTGCCTGCCACTGCCGCAAGAGCTAGGAAGCCGGGCGGGCCCCGCCGAGGACGGGCAAGTGCGCATGCGAGGGCGGCGACCAGGGGCCAGGGCAAGGGGCTGGGCGGAAAGGGGCACTGGGGCCAGGGCTCACTTGTCGGGCACGTGCTCCTCGGACAGGTCGATCGCCTTGCCGCCGCGGATCAGCAGCGTGCGCGCGTCCCCGATGTTGGACGCCAGCAGGCGCGTGGAGCCGTCGGCGCCGCGGTAGATCACGGCGTTGACCGCCGTCGCGCCGCACTTGGAGCCGCCGACGCCGCGCTCGCCTGTTTAATCGCCGCGGAGAGGAGGAACGGGGGGAGGGAGAGGGCATGTGCGGCCAGGTTGGGGAGAGTAACAGGCAGGGGAAACGGCCGCGTGGCAGGCAGACGCGGCAGCAGTGGCTGTGAGGCCGCTCGCTGCCTGGATGCGGGCGGCCTGGCCCTTGCTTGCACTTGCACCGGCGCAAACCACCCAGCCCCACCACCCCGCCGCCCACCTGGCCTCAAACGCCCTTTCCACTTCTCTCCTGCCCCCCGCACGCACAAACACACAGGCCCGCACACACACGCAAGGAGGCGCCGCGCACCCATGCCCATGAAGCCAGTCCGCGCGGATAGCAGCTGCTTGTCAGCCGCTAGGTAGGCCTCCTCCGCCGCCGCCTTCGGGCGCTTCGCGTCCCAGGCGCCCCCGATGAAGCCCCACAGGTTGTCCTTGAGCCACTCGGCGACCGCTGCGCCGCCGTGGCCGTCGTAGACGCCGGCAAAGGCCAGGGGCGCGCCGGGCGCGGCGCCGGCGGCGTCGAACACCTGCGCGGGCCAGGCAGGTGGGGGGCAGGCGTCCAAAGAGGCAGGGCAGGTTTGAAGCAGAGCAAAGGCGCTCCGACGCCGCTCAGCCCCACCGTGCGCCGACGCAGGCATGCTGCTTCGCACGCCCGCCCTAACACGTCTCGAGACATTTCGGCACGCACCCGGCCCCCGTTCCCTTCCCCCCCGCACCTTGGCGTCCCAGCGGTCCTCGTTGACCTTGCGCACCGTGCCCCGCACCGAGTAGGTGCCCACCTCCTTGACGGCGGTGACAGTCTGGGTAACAAAGCAGCGCAAGCCAAGGGGGGGGGGCGGCGGTCAGCAGCGGGCGGCGGCGCCAAAACGCGCGCGCTCCGCCGCGCCACGCCGGGCCGTGGCGACGGCACATGCGCCCTCAATTGGACGTGTCGGCCCTCACGCACGCCGCTGCGGCGCCCCTAAAGCCGCGAAAGATGCCGGGCAAGAGTCCTCCCACCTGCACGGCCTGCTGGGCCGAGGCGCGGACGCGCACGGCCCGCTTGGACGTGCACGAGCGCATGGCCTGCGCCTGCTGGCGGGGGAGCAGCCCGGAGCGCGCCATCGGGAGGGCGTGCGGGGGTGAAGGAAAAATAGGGGTGATCCGAGGGAGCAGAGGCGGTCTAGGCCTCTCTGGTATTCTTCGACGGATGGTGAGCACAGGGGCGGGCTGCAGCTCAAGGGCGCCAGCGAACAGTGCAGACCACTGCGCGCGCGGACTGCCGCCCGCGCGAACGCCGCCGCCTGCACGGCCGAGCTAGGGGGCCCAGGGGCGGCCAGAACGAAGCACGCGTGCCAGCGCATGCTGCGGCGTTGATGGGCAGTGCCAAGGGCTTGGGAGCGGCGCAGCGCTTGGGGGCAGGACCCAGCTCGGCGGCCAACGGCCAGGTGCCTGCTGCCTTTGCAGAGGCAGAGTGTTACACGCCTGCGTCATTCGACGCTTTTGGAGCCAACGGAAAGGCTCATAGGCTTGGCCGAGCTGAGAACAGCACAGCAGTGGCGGCGGTCCGCCCACGCGCCCACGCGCAAAAGCCAGGGGGATCTGCTGCCATTGCAATGCATGCCAGCTGCCATTGTACCACCTGGCCGTGCGCGCTGGCTGCTTTTGTTTTGGGCAGCAAGTGCCTCTGGCCAATTCAACTTTCGAGCAGGGCCCATGTTCAAGCTCTTTGGCAGGCAAGCACGCGCCCGCACACATGCGCGCGTGAACGCACGCATGCAGCTGCACGCACGTACACGCGCACGCACTGCACATGCCCACACAGCGGCTTTCGATTCATATGGCGGCGTTACAGTGCTGGAGGGTCGCAGGCAGGGTGCGGACGCGCCGGCCCAGCAGGATGCCACAAGGCGGCGCTAGCAGCCCCGCGCTGGTGCAGTTCGGTTGACAAGGCAGGCAGGCTGGCAGGCATGTGGGCAGGCAGGCAGGCAGGCAGGCAGGCAGGCAGGCAGTCAGTCAGGCAGGCAGGCAAACAGTGGCGAGGGTCGGGGGCTGGGGCTGTGCAGCCACTGGGCAAAGGGTGGGTGCCGCGGCCATGCAGTTGCGGGCAGCGGCGCCAGCCGCCAACAGAACGGATTGATACGGCGGCTGGGCAAGCAAGCCAGCGGCAAAGGGTGGGCGCGTCCAGGCCGGGTGCACGCACAGGTTGTTTCCTTGCCCGCTGGAAGGCAGCGCTCGTGTATCATCTGTGCCCGGCTGGGCTCGAGCGGACTGAGCATGTGAGCGATAGGGGAACCTGGGGCGCGGAAGGGCAGTTCTGCGGGCAACACACGGCGGCCTGAGCGTGCCGGGGGTGATGGTTACCCGGCACATGCTCCCTGCCACCGCGAGCAGTCGTGTGGCATCAAATATGTGGAGAGCAGGGGGAAAGAGAGGGCAACGGCGGGAGCGCAGCTATCACTGGTTCGCCTGGTCGGCATTGGCGGCTGGAGCTGCGCGGACAGGACGCCTTGGGGGATAGGTCAGCTCGTGCAGCACCATATTCACACCGCTTTGAATGGGCGTGTACATCGCCTTGTACTTGCAGAAATCGTACAGCATCTTGCAGGGCAGAAACAATAGCGGCAAGGTCACAGCGGCCATCGCCAGCATCACGCAGCTCGCAAATATGCACACCACACTGGAAGAGACAAGGAAAAACATCGCAAGCACGGTGACAAAGGTGAGCAGCAGGGAGAGGAAGAAGGCGACGCACACCACTGCACGGCTGATACAGATGTGCCAGTCACACAACTCCATTTTGCGCGCCAGATACAGGCGGGCGTTGTCGGCTTTCGCCCGCTGCTCTGCAGTGAATGCCCCTGCGTAGGCCTCTTGGTCGCCCAAAATGTGCGTGAGGAAGGCTTCCTGGTGCTCGTAGTGGCCCTTGATGATTGCAAGCGAGGAGGCGAAGAAGACGAGCAGCACTGTCATGACGGAGAACGCCAGCGCCAGGGCGCCACCGACCTGATAAATGCCTATTACGGTGAGGCACGAGCCGAAGCTGCGGCACCAGCCCGTCGCCAAGTCCACGGCGCTGATGACAGAGGGCGGGTTGAGGAAGACCGAGAGGAGCGTGGCACCCACCAGCGAGGCGCCAATGGCGACGGCGGTCTCCGCCGTGCTGGTCGCAGGCAGCAGTGATTGCTGTTTGGCACATTAGCAGTTGGAGGGGGCAGCGCTGGATTGAGCTGCGAAGTGAATGCACTTGACACCCAACCGGCTAGCCACCACATGCTTGCTCACCCCTCCAGCGCATTGAACGGTGTGCCGCTGGCCGCCTCCACCAGCGCCATTAGCATCCACTTGCCCATCCAGGTGCACTCCGTCCATGCGGATGCGCCTGACAAACCGCGGATGACAGCCAGGAGGTGTGAGATGGATGGACGGCGAGCGCGGCAACGGCGGCACACAGGCGGCCCGACTCAGCGGCGGCTGGCCCGCTCCACCGGCCACGGCCCAGCCATAGAGCGCGCTCACAGAGGCCGGCTATGCGCTTAGCACTCACATCGGGCCCACTCATGGCCGAACCGGATGGGTCTCGGAGGTGGCAGCGCGCTGACGCAACAGCTGTAGCCCCAGGCGCCTCACCTGTGAGAGCAGATGGGTGACCTTGAATGGCGGGCGTGCTTGCTGGCCACCCTGACGCGAGTGGCTTGCTGCCGTGGTCACGTTGCCGAGAGTGGCGAGCTGACGGAGGTACCAGCACGTTTTGCGGTTACTTATGCTCTCAGACGTTTGTTGGTGCAGAGGGATCGGGGCCCGGCAGGAGCATCTTGTCGTGCGTCACGCCAGCGACGCGTCGTCCGCTGACACCAGCCGCCTGCCGCCTGCTGCCAAGCTCATGGGACGGCCAGTAGACGCGACTAGGGGCATTCAGCACCCGGGCGCAGCGATGGGGCACCCCAGGTTGCGGAGCCCGGCCAGAGTGCGCGGCAAGGCGGCAGACCTGCTGGCGGGTCATCCCTGCCGGATCGTGCCTGCCAGCGCTTTTGTGGTGTGCCGCTGGACGCGGGCCCGAGCGCGACGTAGCACGGGCGGACACTTGAGGCCAGGTAAGCAGGTAAGGCACCAGGCCCTGGCGGGGCCGCTGCCGCCATTGGAGCTGTGCGTGCGTGTTGGTGCTGGACTGGACTGGACTGCGCCGCACACGGGTGCGGTCGTGCCGGCCAGCCCCCCGCCGTGATTCACATCGCAGCGGCGTTGCCTCTGCCCCTGCGCCACCGGCGGCCAGCCACCCGGTTGCCCTGGCAGCCAGCGCCACCAGGCGCCGAGCAGCATGTACAGCCGCGCAGCCGCCCCGCCGTTTGTGGAGGTTCGAGACCCGGTCGTACATTACATACACGTCATTTAGGTACGGTTTCAGACTACATTTACAGTGTCGCAGATCTGCCGGAGCCCCTCTCCAAAGCTTTGGGACATTCTCACCTTTGAAAACGGGTGCAAAGGCGCCATCGAGCAGTGTGGTAGGCAGCGGAGCTGGAGCTGCAGCACTGCGGTGCTGCACCGTGTCGCGCCAGCGCACCGCCGCCGAGGGCGCGGCCGCCACCGCCAGGCGGTGGCGCTGCCAGCCGGCTCCGATGGCGGCGCGCCACTTTGAAAACCCATATGGCGAGGCGCCCAAGCTGATAGGCGCCGAGGGCAGGCGCACGCTCCTCGAGGCAGCGTCGGCCGCGCTGAAGGTTGGTTTTGCAGCGAGGCGAGGCGTGGATGCAGGAACAGCAGCACCCAGAACACAGCACCCAACACCTGCCGTTCTGAGAGCGTTGGCGCCCGGCATGAGCCGCACCGCGACGCTGCTGGCCCAGCGCCCGCAGGCAGCGAGCCGCGCGTCCGGGCCCTCCCAAGCGTCGCAGCGAGGCAGCTCGGCACGCGAGAGAGCGCCACGCGGCCGCCTGTCCCCACACTGCCTGACCTACACACCCCTGCCCCACGCCACCTCCATCCGCCAACAGGCCGTCAAGTCGGCGGCCAAGGCCCACCGGGACCTGTCGGGGGGTGGCGTGTACGTGGGCGTCGGCGGCGTCGCGCTCACGATGCTGCGCGTCGCCCAGCAGGTAAGAGAGAGAGAGGGGGGCGGGCAGCCTTGCTGGCTCGAGCCAGCCAACGAGCTCGCTGGCTTGCGACAGTCCCCTGCGCATCCCGGGCTGTATTTTTCGCATGGCGCCTGCAGCCCGCCTGCCAATGCCTGCGGCCCCGAAGCACCGCCTGCCCCTCCGCCCTGCCTCGACCGCCGTATTGCCTGCCTCCCTCCCTCAACCAGGGCGCATGCCCCACTCCCCACCTCCCAAACCCTGGTCTCCCCAACCCCACCACCAGCTGTCCCGGGGGGTTGAATTCGAGCACGGGCCTTACCTGCGCAAGCAGACGCCCGAGAAAGCCCTCGAGGCAGCAGAGGCGTTCGCAGGCGACGGCATCGCGCTCGCGCCCGCGCGGCGCGCCACGTTCCTGGAGGGGCCCCCCGGCCCGCTGGCCGTGCAGGCGGTGGCGCTGGCGCTGCGCGGGGACGTGCGGGGCAGCAGGGCCCGCGTTGAGGTGGGGCGGCGGGGCGCGGACTACGCGAAGCCGGTGTGCGTGCACCTTCTTTGTCCGAGCGCGCGCGTGCACTCGCAAGCCGTGGCTCCCTGCCGAGAGAAAAAAGCCCTCTGCATCTGCGTGGCCGCCGGCATGTCCACTTGCACTCGTGTCCGCCCACTGCTGTCAGGCCATGCGTCCGCCCTGCCCGCTCACCGCGCGCTGGCGCCCGCCCCCCTTTCCCCACCCAGGCGCTCGAGGCGCTGCGCGCGGCCTCCGTCGCGGCGCTGGCCCCGGGCGAGTGCGAGCTGCTGTACGGGCGCGCGGGGTACCTCTACTCTCTGCTGTGGCTGGAGACGCAGCTGGGGCCGGGCACCATTGACGGCGCCGCCGTTCGGGCGAGCCTGCTGGCTGGCGGGCGCGGGGGGGGGGGGGCCGTGTTGACCGGGGTGGGGCAAGGGTTCAGAGCGCCAAGGCCGCTGCGGCGTGCAGCTTTCGGCAAAGGGGCTGTTGCGGCCTCGCTCCTTCCGCAGGCGCTGAGGCCCGGGGGACCCTTACTTCCGGCCGCCTTGAAAGGACAAGCTTGCCCCGGGCCCGTCTTACTTGAGCCCCCCCTTTGTCCCCCACCCCCAGGAGCTGGTGGCCCACTTGCTGCGGCAGGGTGCGGAGGGCGCGCAGGAGTCCGAGGCGGCGGCGCGCTTCGGGCTGATGTACCGCTGGCACGACAAGCAATACCTCGGGGCGGCCCACGGTGCGTGCGGATGCGCCGGCTGTTGGTGCTTGCAACGCGCACCCGCCGCGAGCGCGGAATGCACGTGCCCACCAAGCTGCCCAGTGGGTGGCCCACCAACCTGGGCCTGGGGCGGCTGCTTTAGCGTCGGCCTGGGCGCGCCGCGCTCAGGGGAAGTGCTTTGCACCGGCCAGGGGCCCGCAGCTTGAGCCCAGACAGGGGGCCTCAGCCACAGCTAGCTCCCTGAGCCCGCCCGCTGGGAGCGCGTCGGTTGCTGGGCATGTGAAGCACCCCCTGCGTCCTCAAACCCCACCCCCTCGCCTTCCAAACCCAGGGCTGTGCGGCATCGTTTACGTCTTGCTGCACTGCCTGCCGGTGGTGCGCGCGGTCAAACCCAGCGGCGAGGGCGTGGCGGCACTGACACAGGCGTGCGACGCGCTGGTGGCGTCCCTGCTGCCGTCGGGCAACCTGCCGTCGTCCCTGGGGAGCCGAGAAGACAGGTGTGGGGGCAAGGGGGCGGCGGCAGCGGCGAGGGCGCCGCCCGCAGCTGCTGCTGCTGGCGTGCGCTGCATTAACGCGTGGAGTGCGGTTGTGGGGCCCATTGTCAGCACGCATCCGCTGGCTTTGAACGCGGGCAAGACCAGCAGCGTTGTGTCAATGACCCCTCGTGGGCGGCCAGCCACCGCCACCATTGCAGCAACGCAGCCCCGGGTCGCGTGCGCGTCGCGCCGCAGGCTCGTCCAGTGGTGTCACGGCGCGCCGGGCCTGATCATCACCATGCTCAAAGCCCATGAGGTCATCGGCGGCGGCGGTGATGGCGGAGGAGGCGGTGAAGCAGGCAGCAGCGAGGCCGGCGGCGGGGGCCGAGGCGGCGGCGATCCCGGCGCCCACGGCAGGCGCGGGAGCCGCTACCTGGACGCGGCGCGCAAGGCGGCGCACGTGGTGTGGAGGCGGGGCCTGCTCAGAAAGGCGCGCGGGTGGCAAACCCCGGCAGGGCCCGCGGGGTGGGTAGGGTGCACCGCGCGCCTGCCCGCTTCAACCCATGCGTGCAAGCAGCGCTGAACGCCGTCGAGCGGCTTGCACGTGCCTGCGGCGCTTGCGGCCCTCCTTTGCACCTGTCAGCCGTCCTGCAGTCACCCACCAAGGGCTCACCGCGCCCCGCTCACCGCAGCAAACTCTGACGCGTAAGCAACTCGTGCCACTTGTTCGCCTGCTTGCAGGGGCTTGGCCTGTGCCACGGCATAAGCGGCAACGGCTACGCCCTGCTGGCGCTGTGGCGTGCCACTGGGGAGGAGCCCTATCTGGCGATGGCACAGGCGCGGGCCGGGTTGGCGGCGGCCAAGGCAGCGTGCTGCAGCGTGCGTGTGCGATGCTATGCGTGCACGTGGGGGCCGCACCTGTCGGCAGGCCCTGCGGGCGCTCAGCGCACGCCTCTCTCAGTCTCCCCCGCACCAAGCCGGGAAGCCCCCATGTCGGGCGCGCGCAGTGCTGCTCGCTGCATGACCTGCCTGTCGCCGTGGCGGCGCGGCCCCGGACCTGCATCCCCTTCATCAACCAACCTCGTGGGCCCTCCCCGAACCTCCTTCATGGTCCAACCACCACTGCCAGGCGTTTGCCCTCTTCGCCGCCGAGCATTGGGAGGAGCTTTACGAGGTGCCAGATCGGCCCGCGTCCCTTTACGAGGTTGGTGGGTGGTGTTGCGGGCCTGGGCGGGCTTTGCGGGCGGGTTGTGCGGCGCTGAGGTGTGCAAGCTGGGGCGCGATGGGGTTGGTGCTCGGAGGTGGTGTCAGCAGGCCTGAGCTCACGCTCGCTCGGACGGAAGTGTGGGTGCAGCCGCGTTGCATGAACCGGCTGCTCCTGCATCGACATGCGCCGCCACAGGCTTTTCCACACCATCTCCCCTTGGCCCTGCCGCCCCGCAGGGCCTGGCTGGCGCGGTCTGCTTTTGGCTGGACGTCCTCGACCCCGCCAACTCGCGGTGGCCTGGCGCCGAGCTGTGACCGGCCCGCGCACGGCAGGGCTTGGAGGTGCTGCTGGGGCAAAGGCGCTCGCCGCCGCAGGGGCTGCAGGACTTGCGTCTCTGATTGCAGGTGATGGCCATCATGGCCAGATGCGTTTGTTACACCCGCGCGCTGCCTGGGCTTGCACCCGAAAGAGAATAAGGGCGAATGTGCTCAGTCGATTGAGCGAGGGCACCCTCACTGGCAGGGGTTTTTGAGAGAGAAATGCCGGCCCTCTGAGGCCGCAAAGGTGTGAAAGTGTAGGTTTGGGGGGTTTTGACACCAGCGCGGCTGGCGATAAACCAAGGCACCACTTGGGCGCAAGGTCTTGTCTCTGCCTGTGTCCCACCTCGTCGTGTAACGAAGCAAGACCCATCTCTGCCCAAGGGCCAAGGGGTTTGTGAGCAGTCCTAAATATCTGCATGGCGCCCGTACGCGCTTGCCTCTGGTGCCTGAGTGCCTTGAGGCAGTGCCACAGGGTTGGCAGCTGCCCAGTGCAGGCCGTTGAGCGCTCAAGCGGGGGGAGGGGCCAGCCACGCTCATCAAGAGCTGCCGGCCCTCACAGGTGCCGGCAGGCAAGCAGCGCTGTCAAACAAATGGGTGTTTGGAACCGGTGAAGTGGCCTGGTGCACGGCCCTAAAAGAACGAGTTCAGCTGGCCGCTTGCAGGCCCCGCCTGCTTTTGCGGCCCACAGGGAGTGACCGGGCGTCACGTGCCTAGTCTGCGCGGTCCCGTACCTACTAATGCCAGTGCACACATGCATGCGGCCCGGCCCATCTGGGGCCGCGCGGCCGCCGCAGCCCCCTCACCGCGCGCGGCCCGCCGCGAGACGCAGCATCAGGCCGC
>VIYE01000167.1:0-17625 GCA_008037345.1 Messastrum gracile | reverse complement strand
GGAGGGGGGAGGGCCTTCAGGGCAACCGCGCATGCGCCTGGTGGCGTTGAGAGTGGCCAGTGCTGAGGCACGAGGGCTTGAGCGGGTTTTCAGGCCTGACCCGCCACGCAAACCCCCTCCCCCTCCAGGCCGCCTCTTCGTGGCCGCCGGGCCCATCATGTTTGGCACCAGCCTGGGCGTGGCCGTGCGCGTCGGCATCGACCAAGCGGGCCTGCGCCTCCTCAACATCACGCTCACGGGCGCGTGGAACATCGACTCTGTGCTGCAGACGCTTGGCGCCGGCACCGCGCCCCAGGGCCTGGGCGACCTGTTCACGTGAGCTGGGGGGCTTGGCCAAGCCCTTGGCATTTGCTCGCGTCCCCCTTGGGCGTTGAAAATATGCAGTCAACCCATACTGTACGCACGCGTTTTGCAAGAACACATCAGCACGTCTGGGCATTGATTTTCCTTGTATGTGCGGTGCGAGCGCTCACACACACACACGTGCATCCCTACATCACATGCAGGCTGACCACTCCGGCGGTGGTCTGGGTGCCCACCAAGACGGGCCAGACAGGTGGGCGCTAATTTGCGGCGGGATATTGCCTGTGAAGGCTGCAGTGCCGCTGTTGAGCCCCCCATACAGTAGCCAGCTGTCTCCAGCCCCGTAGAAAAGTCAGCCCTGCACCATCTTTGCATCGACACAAGGGGCCCGCCACCAAATCAACCACGCATGCCCCTGCGCTTGCTGCCACGCTTGGGCTGCAGGCTTCACCCTGGAGGACGGCACCGTGCTGAACAATGGCATGAACGCGTCCGCGCTGGTGTCGGTGCCCCTGCTGAGCATGGTTGACTCGCCGGTGCTGTTTTCCTACGTGCCCGGCGCCTCAGCCGGGGCCGGCGGGGCCGGCGGAGCTGGCGGTGGCATCAAGCGCAAGATCAAATTCGAGGCAAGCGGGTTGGGTTTTGAATGGTGGCGCTGCGGAGAAACCCCCCACATGCCCATGCCAAACGACGGACTGTCGCCAGGTCTCACACACGCTGCTTGGTTGACGGCCCTCCTGCTTTTTCCAATCCGCCGGCGTGTGCTTGGGCGCCTGCTGACCTCCGCACGCCCCTCGTCCACCCAAACCCGACGCCCCGCACAGTTCCTGAAGACGATCGAGATGTTCAAGGGCGCGGTCAAAGTGCCCCGCCCAGCTTTCGAGACCATCGACATTGGCTACCAAGCGACCGCCAGCGGCCTCTTCGCGGGCGTCAGCGTCGACGCCGTAATCGTATTCAAGAGCAAGGACGCGGCCGCGGGCGGCCAGAGGCTGTCTTTCAACATGACAGCGCGCAACGTGAACATGCGCAACGTCATCCTGCAGCTCTGGAGCGCCGCGCCCGACTTTGTGCTGAGCACCCTGGGGCGGATCAACTTTGACTACCTCTACACAAGCTGGGCCGACGGTGAGTCATAGGGTCGAGGCCCTGCAGGGCTACTGCTAGCCGTGCATGCATGCAAATTGCCCCTGGAGGCTTGGAGAGCAAGAGGGAGGCCGGGGTGCCCTGCTGTCCATGAGCAGCCCTGTGGTGCTGTCACACGCTGGTGCACCAGCGAGCTTGCTGTCAGCGGTCCAGTGCGCAAGGCAACCCTCCCTTGCAAATAAATGCACCGCGACCGCCAATTGCAGGCCGCCTGTTCGTGGCGGGCAGGACCGGCGCCGACTTCTTCTCGTCCACCAGCTTCCGGGTGGGGCTCGACAAGAAGGGCGTGCGCCTGGTCAACGTCAGCATGCCCGGCACGCTTTCGGCCGACACCATCTTGATGTCGCTGGGCGCCACCACCAGCACGACGGGCCTGTCGGATATCCTGACGCTGGGGCAGCCCTCTGTCGTGTTTGTCCCCAACGTCGACGGCGAGACAGGTGGGGGAGGGGTTGGGGTCGACTGCTGGCGCACTCAAAGCAGGGCCTGGCAAGCTCGAAGTCTGGTCCACCGCTCCCTTGATGCGAACAATCGCTCACCCATGCATGCTTCACTGGATGCCGCGCCCAACCCCAACCTTTGCGCAGGCTTTGTGGAGGAGGACGGCAGCGTGCTGGCCCCCGGCCTCAACGCGTCTGCCCTGGTGTCAGTGCCCTTCCTGGGCGCCAAGGACGTCCCCGTCGCCATCTACTACAACGCGGTGACCCGCAACGTCCGCTTCGAGGTGTGTTTGTGTCTATAAAGCTGCTGCTTCCAGGCCAAAAGGTGGCTGGAAATGCCTGGCCTGCAAACTGACCGCCAAGCCACCTGACCCCGCGCCACTCTGACTCCTGCTTTGGCACCTCCCTGCCCCTCCCCCCCCCAAAAACCCCTCCCCCCGGCCGCGCCAGATCCCCACCACCTTCTCCCTCTTCAAGGACATCATACAGATTTCACACCCTCTTTTTGAGACAACAGCCCAGGGCCTGCACGCGGCCGTGGGCGCCAACTTTGCGGGCATCGGGGTCCAATGCGACATCGTGTTCCTCAACAGGGTGCGGGGCCTGTTACAGCTAGGTGCATGGTGCTGGGGCGTGGGTTAGACGTGGGCGAGCGTGTGCTCACATTTGGTCTGCTGTGGCAGCGGGCTGCTGTGAATGCACGCAAGAGCGGACATGCCCCCGCTCTGCCCTTGCACCAAACGCCCCGCAGGACTCGCGCCAGCCCAACGGCAAGAAGGTGACCTTTGACCTCGTGGCCTACAACGTCAACCTTCGCACGCCCATCCAGCGGCTGTGGAGCAGCGCGCCCGACACGGTCCTCAGCATCTTTGGCAGCGTTTCCTTCGACAAGCTGGAGGCCAGCCTGCTCGCCGACGGTGCGCCGCGGACGCGGAAACCAGAGGGTGTTGCTGCTGCGGGTTTTGGGCTACTGCTCGAATGCTGCTTGATGCTTTATGGCCGTGGGTAGCAGCTTGGGTGGCTGGAGCAGGAACCCCACCACGAGCGTCGCCGCCTCTGCCCATCCTCGCCCCTCCCAGGCCGCTTCTTCCTGACGGCCGGCCCCATCAGGGTGGGCAGCTACAGTGGCGCCATGTTCCAAGTCGGCATCGACGACAAGGGCTTCCGCATGATGTGAGCGCGGCCAGGAAGAGGGGGTCAGAGCGTCACATCCATGGCATGCAACTGAAGGGCGGGTGCGGTCATGCCAGTTCCCTGCCCATGGCCCCTGCCGGCCCGTCCCGAACCCTGAGGCTGCCGGTTCAACACTTCCCCCCACCAATCCCCTCGCCTCAACACACAACAGCAACGTGACGCTGCCGGGCCAGATCTCTCCCGACTCTATCGTCTCCGCCCTGGGCGGTGGCTCGGGCGTGCTGGGGGCCCTGGGCGATATAATTTCGTTCACCGGGTCCACCATGCAGTTTGTCGCCGACAAGGACGGCAGCGGTGAGGGGGGAGAGAGAGTGTGCGTGCCGTGTGTGCGGATGGTGGGCCGGGCCGCTGGGTTCCAACGGGCGCTGGCGTGCGGCCAGCCAAGCGCAGCGCGGGGCAAGGCCAGCAATTCAGGGCGCTGTCCACCTTGGCGATCGCGTGCAGTTCAAAGCACACCCCTTCCCGCCCACAAGGGCAAAGCGCGGCCGCTCCTGACCCAACCCTGCCCCTCCCCCCATATGTGCGATGGCATGGCCTGCGCGCTCGCAGTGTTCCTGCTCAAGGACAACACGCCGGTGTCGCCGGGCTTCAACGCGTCGACGCAGGTCTCGATCCCGCTCTTGCAGATCAACCAGGCTCTGTGCTCGCTGCGCATCACCGCTGGCAACCCCAAGACGATCCGGATGGAGGTGGGTGGGGATGGTTGCAAGGTGGATGGGGATGGTTGCAAGCGCAGTAGCCGGTTGACAGCCAGGTATGGCAAGCTGCCGGGTACCACCAGGCGCCCTTGCGCAGGGGCAGCAGCGCGCCTAAAAGAACATGGCACTCGCCTGCCTCCCCTCTGCCCGCCCGCAGATCGTCGACACGCTGTCGTGGTTCGAAGGTATGATCCAGATCCAGAACCCCTTGTTTGAGTACGTCAGCGGCCAGGGCTTCACCGGCTCCATGACCGCCGTCTTCGCCGGCACCAGCGTCACCGGCGTCGTGCAGCTGCGCAACAAGGGCCAGGAGTTCCCCGGCGGCGCGCGCTGGATGCTGTCGCTGACGGCCAACAGGATCGACCTGGGGGGCGCGCTCAAGGCGCTGTGGGCGGACGCGCCGCAGCTTGTGGTAGACACGCTGAGCGGCATCCAGTTCCCGCGCCTGTCCTCGACGATGTACGGCGACGGTGCGCGTGCCCGAGGCAGCTGCCCTCTTGCGCAAGTGGGCCGTTATATGAGGGCCCCACCCTCGCTGGTGTCTTGCCACCCTGCCTCCCGCCGCACCCTTGTCTGCCCCTTGTAAGTGGCTGCGCGTTTGGCCGTACGTGTTTGACCTGCATCCACCCTCCCACCACCCCAACCCCTGATCACCCCCTCCCAAACGCCACCAACTTCACAACGACCTCTGCCCCTGCCCCCACCCCAACCAGGCCGCTTCTACGTGACCGTCGGCCCCGTCATCGGCACCCCCCTGGACGGCCTCCAGTTCGACGTGGGCTTCGACAAGGGGGGCATCCGCCTCGTCTCCCTAAAACTTGCCGGCGACTTCACACTGAAGAAGCTTCTCAACAGCCTCGGCGTGTCGTTCGACTTCAACACCGATAACATCATCGGGATCGCCGAGCCGAGCCTGGTTTACGTAAGGAAGGGCAAGGGCGGCGGCGGCGCCAGCTCGACGACGAGCGGTGTGGTCGTTCCCCCTGGAGGTGGGCACGTGGAAACAGCAACAAGGAGGGTGGCATGGAAGGGCTGTGTGGTTTGGTGTTGGCAGAGGGCAGCGCGTTGCCATGTCTTGTGCCCAAGGCTGGACGGGGGGAGCACTTTGACACCAGTCATTTATGGCCTGGTTACACCGGCTGCAAGAGGGGCGTAAATAACAAACCCCCACTCTAAACCGACCCCTCCTGGCCTGCCCGTGCTCCCGTGCGCACAGCCTTCATCAGCCAGGACAACAAGATCATGATGCCGGCGCTGAACGTGTCGCTCAAGGTCTCGTTCCCTATCATCAAGATTTACAACTACTTCCAGGCAAGCGCGCTTGAGGAACGAGTCCGTGCCCTTGGCTGGCCAGCGCATCCATGCGCACGTGGTGGTTGGGTTTGCCCCGCCGGGCCCTTGTGCGATTAAGCTACGCGGCAAGTCTGTTAACACCTTCCCTGAAACTGCCCACGCCCACCACCCGCAGGTCAAGGTGCCCATCTTGGACTCCAACGGCAAGTTCGGCCAGACGATCGGCTTTGAGGTGAGGGCCTGCCGGGGCGCAAGGGTTGAGGCGGCCAATCGCACATCAGTTTGCTTGTGTTGAGGCGCAGGCGCCCGCACGCTAAAGCAAGTTTGCTTATTGGGGAAAATACAACCATGTCACACGGCTCCAAACTCCCCCAGGTTGAGCTCAACTGGTCGCCGGTGGACCACGTCTTCTTGGAGCGCGTGTCCTTCTTTTTCATCAAGGGCGTCGGCCTGGTGGGCTGGGGGTTGGGGAAGGGACTCGAGGGGGCGCAGGGCCATTTGCAAGGGGACGCGGCAAAGCAAACGCGGGGCTGCTTTGCCCCGCTCGCGGGTTTGAGCTGAGAGGTGCGCCCTCAACGCTACAGCCTTGCATGCAGCAGGCGCCGCAGCACTCACCCGTTGCCGCCGCCATCTTGTGTTGCCTCTCTCGTTTCTTTGCGGCGCGCAGAAAGCGTCGGCGGCTGGGTCGTTGGCGGGCTGCTACGCAGAGGGCGAGTTTGTGATCTACATTGGCAGAGCCGTCAAAGGCCTGCCCATTGCCGTCAAGCTGACCGCCAGGGTAAGGCTTGGGAACATAGGGGCAACGAGGCAGGGCTGTGCAAACAGACAGCGCCCCAGCGGATTTTTAAAGCCAGCTGTGTCTCCTTAAAAACATGCCTTCATGCCTGCTTGCTTGCTTGCAGCCATGCCCCTTTTGTCTGCAAGCACATGACCCTGTCGCACACTGCCACAACCGCTTGCTGCCTTGCGTTCCGTAACCCCTCAGAACCTGTACGCGTCAAAGATGATCGCGACCATGTTCCCGAGCACGCCTCAGGTGAGCGGGCGGGGAGTGTTGCGCCTCCTCCCCGCCCACCCAGCAGTTCAGCTGTTGCGTTGGCCGTGTCGCCTGGCTGGGCTCACCCTTGCAACCCAGCATGCAGCGTTCGTAACTACACAAACAGCCTTCGCTCATGGATGGCACAACCGCCTCCAATTGAAGTTGTAAGAAACGCTAAGGCCCCCTTGTTGCTGCAAACTGCACCCACAACCCGCCACACGCCAGGTCATCCTGGACATCTTCTCTCCGGTGGCGTTCAAGTACATAACAGTGTACTACAACCCGGCCGACGGCTTCGGCATAGAGGCGGCACCCGACTGGCACGCAATCGAGATCATCGGGTGGGCGGCAGGAAAAGCGGGCGGCAGCGGGGGCCCCTCGAGGCCAAGGTTGGCAGCTTGGGAGATGCGCCCAAAATGGCCCGCCCCTGCCTCCTCTTGTTTTCGCCCTGGCGTGATGGCCATCCGCTCTCCCTCCACCCCCACCCCCTCCCTCCCCGCTCCCCCTCCTTTCCCGCCCCACCTCCCTCCCCACAGCAAAATCATGGACATCCTGGGAGACCTCAGCTTCTCCCTTAAGGTCAACCCCTTCGAGCTGAAGGTGGAGGTGGCGGTCAACGCTCAGTGGACCATCCCCGCCAGCAAGGTGCGGTTGGTCGCTTCATGCCCCCGTTCCTTTGGGGACAGCGCATGCAGCTTTAGGCTAAATGGCTGGGGCGCTGGCGCAACGATTTCTTCCAAGCAACATCCCTCATCATGGGTGGTCGCGCGCAGCACCAGGGCCAGCAGCAGCAGCCGGGGTGAATGCAGTGACAACTTTCCGGCCTAACCTGACCTTGCCTTGCGGCGCGCGCAATCGCGCACCCGCAGGGTGGAGAGCCCTTCCCCTACCCTACATACGTGAGAGCATCACCTTGTACTGCTGGGCCTGATGGGGGCCAGCTTCAGTTGAAGCGAGCCGTGCATGGTTGTTTGCAGCCTGCGCGATTGCCCCGGACAAACCCCTCATATCTCGCCTTCACGCATCTCTTCCTCTTGCTTTCCCGCGCCCCGCCTCCCTGCCCCTAATACAACCCCAAACCCACGCATGCTCTTGACCCTTGGCGTTGACAGATCCGCTTCCAGGTTGCTATTAAGACAGACAGGACCGGCGCGCAGTTTGTCTTCAGTGCCGGCTTCCGCACCGCCCTCAAGCTCAACATTCTGGAGGACCCAGGGATCGTCGAGTTTGGCATGGCGGTAGGCACAGGGTTCACCAGGAGTCCCGCGCTTACGCAAAGCGTGCACTGGCGACAACTTTTGATGGGTGCACTCTGCAGAAAAAAACACCCCCACTTTGGGGCCACCGTGTGGCCTATTCCGCGCCTGAAGCCAGCTGCCGCCATTGCGGCCGCGGCGGCGTCCCTTTCGCACTGCCAGCCCCGCAAGCAGCTGGAACGAGGAAACTAGCTGCCCAGGCAGCTGGCTGGGGCCTGCAGAGAGGCGCCCGGGCCAGGGTTGCGCAGAAAACTGCTGAGCAGCGGCGAGAGGCGCGCGTTTGCCGCGCGTGCGCCCGGCGGCCGGTTGGTCGGCCTGAACGCAAATGAAACACTCTTGGCAAGCCACAGACAAGCCTGCAAGCTCAGCCGTTGCCTTCAAAAAGGGGCCGCCAGTTTCCAACCACTGCCGCCAACCAGCAACCCTCCCACCCCGCTCTTCACTGGCCGCTCCCTCCCTGCGCCCCCAGATCATGATCGCGATCGACGTGAAGGCGTCGGTCGACTGCGAGCTCGCGGTGTTCTTCTCGTCCCCCGGGGAGGGAATCGCAATCAAGGGCTTTCCATTCATATCTATCAAGGTGCCCCGTGGCTGGGGGTGCATGGAGACGTGGAAGCGCTGATGGGGCTAGGGTGCAGCCAGCAAGTGGGGGCGGCCCTTGCAGACGCTGGCAATCAAGGCGTCCCATGAGAGGAGGGGGGGCCGAAGGCCTGAAGGCCAAAGGCCACAGATTTTCAGCATGCGTCACACAGCATTGCACGGCTGGGGCGAGTTCGGCCCTGGCCCGCTGACTCAACCCTGCACATCAACTCACCAACGCACGCAGTACATCTTTGGGTCTATCGGGCTGGCGTTCACGCCGCCTGTGGAGGTGTACGTGGAAAACGTCCAGTTCAAGGCCAACGCAACGTTCCTGAAGATGACCAACATCTTTGGTGGGTTCGTTGTTTCGAAAGGGCAAGGGGACTGCTGGTTTTGGGTGAAGGCATTGCGGCGCTGCAAGGGTGCCCGCCAGCGCATGGGTGCAATCTGCTTTTGAACAGCCCTGGGCCCCTGCTGGCCCCCTTTGCATGCTAACGCAACCGGAACCTTCATGACCTTCCCCAGTCGCGTTCGCGTTCGACGCAAACGAGGGCAAGTTCGGGATCCGCACCACGATCAACGCCTTCTCGCTCGGGGTGAGCGGGGGTTCAGATCGCAAGCCTGAAAAGGGATGCGACGCTGAGCCCGGCTGCGGGAAAGCGTGGGACTGGCCGGTTGTATCGGACGCGCTCATGACTTGTTGCTGCTGGGGCTGGCAGGCACGCTTGCGTCCCGCCCCCCCTCCCCTGCCCCGACATCGATACCCACACCCCTGGCCCCAAACGGTGCGACTTCTTTCCCCTGCAACCTCTGCCAGGGCGTGCTCCTTTCGATGGGCGTGCTCACCGAGGACCACGTCGTGTACAAGGTGGGTTTGGGAACCCAGCGCTGGAGGTGGGGTGCCTGACCTTGCCCCTCACCATGCCCCTCAGACCCTGTCACGCGCCCAAGCCAGACTCGAACCCCCCATGTGCGACACCCGCCTGCTTGGCCTCTGCCCTGGCCTCTGCCGCAGGTGTTGAACGAGATCCTGAGCATCTACAACGTGACCGTGAGTGTCACGCTCCCCACGCTAGGGTGTCAGTGGGAGCATGGGCTTTGTGCCAAGGAGTGGTCCAGGGCGATCTGGCAGGCAGCAGGCGCCCAGGCAGGCTCAGCCATGAACACGACAGCGCCGGCAAAAGCACACCAACGTTGCCCTCTCTGCACCCCCATCAACCCCTGCGCCTTGACCCCCCTTCCTACTCCTTTCCTGCACAGATCAACTTTGCTATCGAGGTGCGCACTGCGGCGAGGGTATAGGTTAGGGTGCCCCGCAGGCCGCTGGCTGGTGTCGTTCAAGGCGTCGAGGCATTTTGCTGCAGCAAGGGGAAGGCAGATCACCATGGTTTGCTGCTCATGCTGGCGTCAAAGGCCTCCAACACCAACCCACCAACGACCCACCTCAAAATCGTGGCACACAGGATGTATACATCATGATCCCGACGGTCCTGCTGCCACCAGGCACGACCTATCCTCCTGCCGACGCTGAGCCAGACATCCCCATGGGTGCGCGGGGTCGAGGACGCGGAGACGAGGATGCAGTGCCTCATCATGTGTGCCCAGCCAGCCATGTGGCCTGGCCTGTTTCAAGCGCCTCTGCCAGGGCGCACGCCCGCCTGCCTGCATATATAGCAGCATAGGAAAGTGTAGCACCTCACGCCTTCTGTCGTGGCCAGCCCAATGCTTGAACACCACCACCATGCACCACCCCCAATCCCCGGCCGACAGGCTTCCAGCTGACGGGGTGGTTCAAGATCCTTTCGACGGTCCTGGCCATAGACATCGAGATCTACCCCACGAGGGGTGTCAAGGTGCGGCAGCCCTCGGTTTCGCTCAGCCGCTCGCACGCCTGAGGGGCAGAAAAGCCGTGAGGGATGCCTGGCGGGATTTGCCACCACTCCCTGAACCCCGCCATCCTCTACCCCCTTGCTTTGCCCCGCAGTTCTTCTTCTATCTAAGACAGGCAAGCCCATTATCTCGCGCGTCTGTCTGGTCCTGTGGTTGAGTTGGGGGCTTGGGGGAATGGTCCTCAGTGAAGGTCACGTGCACGGGGTGTTAAACGCTTTCTTGTGCTGCACCGCCGATCCTACCTGTGCGAGCTGGTTTTCTGACCGCGTTGCTCGGGCTCTGCACTGCACCCGCTCTTCTCTTGTCTCTTCCTCATCCGCTTCCATCCTTGAAACGCAGGAAGACATCTTAATGGGAGCGGTGAGTGTGTTGGAGCCCTGCCATTGGTTGGCCCAGCGCTGTTTGCTTGGGCGATCCAAGCCAGTGCTGTGTGCTGTGAAGGGGGCCCTTTATTTGCAGGTGGTCCCCTGTGTCTGGCCTCAAAGCGCCCACTCCACCAACCCAAACGCCCTCATCCCTGCAGCTGGATGCAATAGAAGAATGGGCCATCAAACATATAGGGCCTGTGTTCACGGTCGATCTATCCTGCATCGGCTTGGGCAAGCTCACGTTGGTGCGCAGGGGCTTGGCATGGGGATGTGTGTGGCATGGGGGGGGGGTGGCATGGGGGTTGGGTGCGGTGGCGGTTGCCGCCTCAGCAGCAGGAGCACTGGCGGCGGCGGCGGCGGCGGCAGCAGCAGCAGCAGCAGCAGCGCAGCAGCAGCAGCAGCAGCAGCAGCAGCAGCAGCAGCAGCAGCAGCAGCAGCAGCAGCAGCAGCAGCGGCGGCGGCGGCAGTGGCAGCAGCACGGGGAGCCCGGAGGAGCACCAGCAGGCTCGGGGCTGTGACCATGCAACCCCAACAGATGCCTGCCTCGGCACAAGGGCCCCCCAGAACCCGCCCTCCACCCCTTGTTCCATTCCCAATTGCAGTGGGGCGTCTTGAAGGCGGCAATTCGATGGGCTCTAAAGTTCATCATAAATTTCGTCTTATGGCCGGCCAAGCTCATGCTACTACAATACCTACCGTTCCTGCTATTGTGCGCCTTGCGGTTTCTCGCTCAATGGCAACGAGGCTGGGGGTTGCGTTGGCCATGTCCTGGCCTGCTAGCATGCACTCGGGGGCAAGGCATGTTCAACCAAGCCGTGCCCCTGACACACTCCCGGCCGTCCCACTGCTGCTGCGCCCCCCCTCCTGCCCCCGTCGCGCCCCCGCGAATCCACAGCGACGAATTCATGATCAAGTTCTCCCTGATGGTCAACGAGGTGAGGCGTTCAGTTCGTACGTGGGGGGGCCACACAGTGAGGAGCTCTGCCCTCAAAAGCGTTGGCGTCGCTGCAACACAGACTTGGCATGCCTTGCCCAGCCGTCTTATCCTCGGGCGGCCATCACACCGGTCGCCGCGCACGCAGCTCGACATCGGCGTAAAAGTTGGCATGAAGTTCGGTGAGAAAGGGGGGGCCAAGCAAGGGCGACGGCCAGAGACAGGCGGGCGGTGGGCTCGAGAACATGGCGTGCGGGGGACACCCAGAGAGCCGGCCGCCGTGCGCCGCGGATCCACAGTCTCGCTCATGCGCCTTCCTGGCCCGCCGCCGACGACAAGGGGCATCGCAGACGCCTCAGATCGCTAATTCATATAGCTTTGTAGATCACCGGCCCCGAAACGGGGCGCGGTGTACCCGCTTGCCCCGGAGTGGACCGATAGGCTTCTGCGTGCTTATAGCATCCTGAAACGATGCCACGAATTGATCGCGAACTCGCCGCGGGCGGGGCAGACGGCGCGGCGCCGGCGCGGAGGCCCGGCCTGCACACGCGCGCGGGCGCGCGCTTGCGTACGCGCAGAACGCAGCCGCCCGGCTCTGCCAGGGACGCTGTATGTGGGCCCACACCCCAGTGCAGCTCTTGTGAGGCAGCGCCCCATGTCAGGCGGGGAAGGCGGCAGCAGGGGGCCCCGGCCGGGCAAAGCGCGCGCCGCTGGGGGGCGTGATGGTCCCCTTTCGAGTCTGCAGGTCCACACATGCACAGGCGCACACAAACGCACTCACGCGGCCATTCTCGGACACGCAGATCTGTTCTTCTTTGTCGAGTGGTACTACTTCGAGGTGCGCTGACCCGGGGAGGGAGGGGAGGGGCAAAGAGGGGGGGAAAGGGGAAGGCGGATGGGGTAAGGGGCAGGGGTTGGGGGAGGGTGAAAAGGGGGACGGGGGCGCGGCAGAGGGTGAACGGCCGGGGTCAGGGGTTTGCGGTGAGAGGCGGGGAGTGTGAGGGGCATGATTGCATGGGGTGGCGCGCAAGTATCAAGGCCGAGGCGCACCTGTCACCCGCAGCACATGGCATGCTGCCGGCCAGGGTGGGCACGACTGAATCTAATCGAGTCCAACCGTGCCGGCCCCCACAACCCCAGTTCTACGCCCGCGACTTCCTGGACTTCCCCACGAAGCCGGTCCAGCGGTTCGTCGACTTTTTCATGCAGGCAAGAGGGGGGCAGGCAAACGCGCGGCCAGGCACGGTGCTGAAGGCACACAGGGCGGTCAGGCTGGGCGGCGGCTGGCCTCTGCCTCGTGGGTGCGCAGTCCGCGCCCGAGCCACCTGCCCTCGCACGCACATGCGCCTCAAATCACGCGGCCGCCATGGGCCCCTCCCCACCAAAATGCAGTTTGCCAACGGGTTCATCGGCAAGATCGTCAAGATGATCTGGCGAGGGCTGTGCTGCGGCTTCAAGTGCCTGTGGGACCTAATCTTCAGCAGCAACAAGGACTTCCTCGGCTGCGTGCTAAATTGCGTAAAGAGTGAGCGTGGGCTGGGGACCGCGGGAAAGCTGCGTGGATGTCTCGGGTGCGACCGAACGAGGGGGCTGAACCGTACGTGAATAGGGGGCGCCTCGCTTTTCACCACCCACGCGCGTCCACGCTTCCTTTGCAGGTCCCTGTTTAGGCCTCATGGGAGGCGTCGGGCTAAACTCGATCGACTACGCGCCAACGTACCGCGCAGCGCCGGTCACAGCAAGTGAGTGAAATTGCGAACGGAGGGCAGGGCTGCCCCCGCAGCCAGCACAGGCCACGCACACGTTGGCAACCTCACTCACCTCATTTGCGTTATGCAAATACGAGGGCGCTGTCATGGTGCCGCCCTCTTCACCATCAGCTTCATGCACGACTAACCTGCTTCATTCCGCCTGCACCCTTCCTTTGGCCCTTTCCTGCCTCTCTTACAGTCGCCTGCCGCAAGGAGACTTGGTACCGCTCCGGCTCGGTCCTGCCGACCTGCCCCGCCGGCCAGGAGGCCGTTTACGGCACGTGAGTGGCGGCAGGGGCTGCCTGCCGCTGCTTGCTCGCTGAGGCAGGGGAGCCATGCATGCTTTGGGCAGGGTTGAGATGCGAGTTGCCAGCAGACGTGGGTTGCCAACAGCAGACGCCCCTTGGATCGGCCGCAAACAACTTTTGGTGCCGCTCACACTGCCAACAGGTGCTACGGCCCTTGCAACCAAGCCTGGCAGTACGGCGCCATTGGGCGGTGAGTGCTTGCGAATGGAAGGCATTCCACCCCTAGGGGTGCGGGCGGCTCCAGTGAAATCTGTGCATCTCCGAGTGGCCCAAAGAGCCACGCAACCCCCAGCCAGCCCATGTACCCATCCATTGCCCGCGTCTTTTGCCCAAACCAGCCAACTTAACACTCCCCTCACCACCCAAACCGCCTTTGCTACCTTTTCAGGGGCAACACCTGCTACCAGAACTGCCCCCCTGGCTTCGTCGAAGACATCCCCCAGGGCGACTCTGACACGTGGCTCACCTGCAGCATGGCGGGCTGCCAGGCTGGGTGGCTGTTGGGCCCGGGGGGCAGGTGCTACGCGGCCTGCGCAGACGGCGAGAACTTCATAGACGGCCGGTGCTACCAGTCCTGCCCTGGTGAGCGGGTGCCTGGGGATCGGCCTGCCAGTTTTTTGGTGGCCAGGCCCTGGCTTTACCCAGCAGGCGGACGTGGATGGTGGAAGAGTTGCAGCAGCCTCTGAAGACGAAAAGCGAACGGTGCTTTAACACACCACAAGCCAAGCCAAACCTAGTCACCGCTTCTCCCCCTCACGTAATCGCAGACACGTGGAGCGCAGTCCCGCCAGACACCTCAACGACGTGCGAAAAGATCACCTGCAGCGATGGCCAAGACGTGCGCGCTTAGGGGCAGCGCATCGCAAGGGGAGGGGCTTGATCGGCATGCTCAGCATGCTCAGCAGGAGGCTCCTGCGGGCACCAGCCATTGTGCATGCAGGCGCTTGCTGCTTGAGCTTCTTGCTGGCAAGCCCAAGCTTGGCTCTGTACTGTGCCGCTGCAGGCCGACCCTCCTTGTTGACCCCATGTTTCCTCATACGCCCCCACCCACCTCAGAACATCGCGGGCGCGTGCTACGACAAGTGCAAGCCCGGTTACACCAGCGACGGCGGCGCGCTGTGCCTCGGGCCCTGCCCCGCCAACTACACGGAGGAGCAGTTCACGTGCCTGCGTGACTACGAACAGTGGCCCAAGCCCGGCGGCATGTGCTGCCGCAACGGCACCGACACAGCGGAGCCCTCCTACTGCGGCTGCGACGGCGCCCCAAGCGGCCCAGACGGCTGGGTGGACATGGGTGAGCGGCGCGGCGGCCTTCCTTTTCAGGCGGCCGTGGCTTGAGGGATTAGGCCCGCCTGCTCGAGCGGCTGACACAGAGGGATTGCCTGCCCGCCGTGTGCTGATGCTCACTGTGCGTGCGCGCTGGCCGGCACGATTGCGTCCCTGCCTGCTCAAAACTGGCCCCTCTCGAACCTATTTTACTTTTACCCCACGCAGGCTGCTTCTGCGCACGCTACGGCGAGCGCATCGACAGGGAACGCTACTGGCGGGCGTCAACGGCGCAGGTACGGTGCGGGCCACGCAAACAGGGGGCTTGCTTGTGCACGGCATCGTGCTGCAAGCATGCACTGCCTACACAAATTGCACTTTAGCTGCGCGGCGCGACAGGCTCATGCTTTTCTCAGTTAGAGCGCTGCTGGGCCCCTGCGGCAGGGGCAGGCAGGGAGCCAATCGCACCTCTAAACCGGCCTTGCACCCCCGTTGCTTGCCTCCAACCCAACAGGGCCAGACCATGCCGCGGCCCTCGTACGAGCCGAACTCACAGGATGGCGGCCAGAAGTTCACGCGGCTGTACGAACGTGAGTGGGGGGATGTATGGCCTGTGCTGGGCATGCAACTGCCATTGCTGGACGCAAAACACAGCTTCGGGTGGCCCTGCAGGCTGCCACGCCTGCATCAGCGTGCTTTGGGGTCTGGGCATCCACCGCTTGTGGAGGCACGAGACTCCGCGCTCACGCCCCGTACCGCCCACCCTGCGCGGCTTCCCGCCACCGGCAGCCCGCGACGGCGGCCAGCATGGGGTGTGCGACTATGGCAACTCCACCATGGAGCGAGACGGCTGGTGCTACCTCCAGTGAGTGGCGGGGCGCGCAGCACATTGGGTCCATGGGGCCTGTTCTGCTGCAAACCAGGTCGTTGGGGTGTGCAGCCGCACGCGGTGAGGGCTCTTTCTTGGCATCAAAGCAGGACTGTAGGTCCCTCAGAGCTCTCTGTCGCCATTGCATGCTGACGCTTTCGCCGCTCTCACCCGCCCCCACCCCCCCAACCGCCCGCCCGCAGGTGCCCCGACGGCTGGCCGCTCTTCGGCGACCGCTGCTGGCGCGACTGCCCGCCCGGCCACACCGACTGCGGCGCGTACTGCGTGCCGGACGGCTACGAGTGCGCCTCTTACAAGGATTACGTCTTTGCCGACTCGTGCGCTTCTCGGTATGAAGACCCTGCCACCGGCCAGAAGGGCGGCACCTTCAGCACCGACCCGCCGGCGATCCCGTCAGACCCGAGCGACAAGGACGCCCTCGTGGGGGAGACCGTGCTGCAGCTGCTGGCTTGGGACCGCGGCCACGGGGAGGCGCTCAAGCCGTACTGCACGTCGGGCCTCTCCTGCTTCTGCTGGGTGAGCCCGCGCGCCGGGCAGCGGCGGCAATGATGGCCGGACGTTGCTTCTCCCCATAGGGCCGCGAGGGGCTGGGCTTGTAGCGGGGGCGGGCCGGGCCCGCTGCTGGGCCTGCCGGTTCAAACATACAGAGAGCGCGGCCTGGGTGCGAGCCACCAGCAGAAGCCACAGGCGATTGGCAGAGCCGGATGCTTAAGGCCGAACACCCCCAACCTCTGCGGTTCCTCCAAGCCACTGCCGCAACGCACCATGCACGCGCCGCACCATGCCCTTGCCCTTGCTTACACGCGCACAGGGCGTCAAGGACGGCCTCACTTTCCCTGCCGTTTTTAACGAGGAGGGCAAGAACATGAGCGGCATGGTCACGTGCAAGCAGGGCATGGGCCTGTGGCAGCCCTGCGCCGGGGACATTCCGGATGCCGGCGCCTGTGCGCCGACGCCCGGGCTGCTGTCCATGCTTGCTGCCGCCAAGTCGAACGCCACAGGCACACCCGGCATCACGGGCAGCGGCGGCGGCGGCGGCGACAGTAGTGGCAGCGGCGACGGGCTCACCCTGGGCGACGACTCGGGCCCCATCGGCCAGACGGGGGCGGGCAAGACCGAGTGCAACGAAGCCAGCTGCTTCTGCGAGGTGCGTTTTCTTTGGTTTGGGGGACTCGCTGTAGGTTTTCTGGGCGCCGCCGGGCTTGGTCAGTCTATGTCCTTTCCCCTGCCCCGCGGCGCACGCGTGGGATCAATTCGCTGCATCCGTCCGACAACACGACCCCCTTTGACCCCCAACGCAATCCCCCAAACCAACCCCCTGCAGGGCAAGGCGGACGGGGCGTATACCAACGTCTTCTCCCCAGCCTTCAAGCAGGCCGTCCTGGCCGCCTCTGCTGGCGCTTTCAACGCTTCTGGAGGCGCTTTCAACGCTTCTGGGGCCGCCGACAACGCCACCGCCCCGGCCCTCGACCTCGCAACTGTGGCCAATGCGTACCGCTCCTACATCGAGTGCAAGGCAGGGGCCGCTACAGTCAAATATTGCGACAAGGGGTCGGCCTTCAGCGCAGCGGACGCCACTTGCGTGCCCCTGCCGCCCCAAGACCTGCCCCCCGGCGGGGGCGCGGGGCCCGCGGCGCCGTTGGCGCCCTGCGGCGACGCCGACTGCTTCTGCGACGGCCGGCGGGACGGCGTGTACGCCCTGCCGGGCGGAAGCGGCGGCGTCGTGTGCAGCCTGCAGAAGCCGCGGCCCTTCACCTGCCCGCCCGCGTTTGTGGCCCGCGACGGCCAGGGCTGCGTGGCGGTGGGAGGCAGCACCAGTGGTGATGGCAGTGGTGGCAGCGGCAGCGGCACCGGAAGCGGCAACGGCAGCGGCGCCAGCAGCAACAGCACCGACAGCGGCAGCGGCACCGGCACAAGCAGCCCCGGCACCACCGGCGACGGCACCAGTACCAGCGGCAACAGCACCAGCACCGGCACTGGAAGCGGCAGCGGCAGCGGCACCAGCACCGAAAGCGGCACCAGCGGCGGTGGCAGCGGTGGAACGGGCAGCAGCGGCGGTGCCGGCAACGTCAGCGACGGCAGCGCTGGCGGCGCCGGCGGCGTCAACGGCACCAGCGCCACCGGCAGCTGAGAGCAGCAGGTGGGCAGCGGCATTGCAAGCCCCCCTGCGGCGGACGGCTCTACGAAGCCGGTGCCGTGACATCCATCTAACCAGTGACTGCGGCGAAAAGACAGCAACCCGACAGCAAAAACTCCAGCCCAAGAACC
>VIYE01000166.1:0-10664 GCA_008037345.1 Messastrum gracile | reverse complement strand
AGCTATGACAGCGAGGAGGAGGAGGCGGGGGCGGGCGCGGGCCCCGCCGCTGCAAAGGCCCCTGCGGGGGGCGCCGGCGAAGCGCGCTCCCACGAGACCGACGTGGTGGTCATCGGGTCGGGCATCGGCGGCCTCTGCTGCGCGGCGCTGCTGGCCCACTACGGGGTGCAGGTGGGGCGGCGCCGCGACGGGGTCAAGGGGAGAGGTGGGCCAGAGGCTGGCCTGTTGTTGGGGGCGGGGCGGAAGGGCAGGCAGTCGCGATGGCACGGCGGCGACGCGACGCAAAGCTGTCTTTAAGCAGACCGGCCCCCTCACCCTCATTCATTGGCTCGCCCACTCGCCCACCTGCCCACGCCCACCCAACTGCCCGCCAGGTCACCGTGTGCGAATCCCACAGCATCCCCGGGGGCGCCGCCCACACCTGGGTGAGGACAGGGGGGGACCCGGGGGGCTGGGGTGGTGAGGGAAGAGGGGGCGAGCAGCGTGGGCGGCTGCAGGCGTCAGCGGGGCTGGGCCCCTCGGCATGCAGCCGGCTGAGGGCAGGTGCACCAATTTGCTCTGCACCCCCCTGACCCTCGCTGCGCTAAACCGTTGAGTAATTCTCCTCATCTCGACCCGCAGGAGCGCGGCGGCTTCCACTTTGAGAGCGGCCCCAGCCTCTACAGCGGCATGGACGGCCGCGGCCGGGAGGCCAACCCCATGGCCCACGTCTTCCAGGCGAGGGGAAGCTGGGGGGGGGGCGGCGGGTTGAGCGCCCGAAGGGGCGGCGCCTGGGCCCTGAGTGCCAGGGTGGAGCTGGGCAAAGAAACCCCATGGCGCGGCCGCTTGCGGGCCGGCGAACACGTGCAAGGGGCCTTTGACGGCTGGGTTGCATGCATGCGCGCTTGCGCATGCATGCAGGGGGGAGTTGCCACCGTGGGCTGGGAGCCGATTTTGGATTTCGAATTCGAACGCAGGCCATCGGCGAGGACCTTGATCTGGTCAAGTATGACACATGGAACGTGATCTGCCCAGAGGGCCAGTTCCTGACGCGCATCGGGAACGACAACTTCTTCGAGGCGAGGGGTGGGGTGTGGGTGATCGGATGTTGTGGAATATCATGTTGTGGATGGAGACGAGGGGTGGTTGGATGTTTGGAATCGAAGCAAGCATGTGTTGTAGGAGAGAAAAGGGCTGGCATGAGCTGCAGGGAGCCCTCACTGACATGCCCACCCTCGCGCGCGCACGAGTGACCCCGCAGGTGTTGGACGCCATGGGCAAGGGCGAGGCCGCGAAGCGGGACTGGGCGCGCCTGCAGGTGCGAACGGGAGGGTTGGGGGGAGGCGGCCACCGGGGGGCAGGAGGGGGGGCGGCCCGGGTTCCAAGGGAAGAGTGGGGCTGCGGGCGAGCTAGGAGGCCAGCTTCCCAGTCGTCAGCTCCCAACTTGACGTCCCACTTCTCAACCCTGTGCCACTGGTGAACCCAACAGGAAGCCATGAAGCCGCTGGCCGAAACTGCCATTATGAGCCTCCCTCTTACTCCCACGCGCCCCCGGCCCCCCCTCTCCTGCCCCCTGACTCTGCGCCCGTCCACTCCACCACCTTTCGACCCCGCAGGAGGCCATGCAGCCGCTGGCCAAGCCCGCCGTCATGATGCCCCCTCTTTCACTCCCTTGCCCCTCCGCCCCACTCCCTCGGCACCCGCCCCTCACGCCCTTCCCCATTTGCCACCCCCGCAGGAGGCCATGAAGCCGCTGGCCAAGGCCGCCGTCATGATCCCCCCCATGGCCTTCCGATACGACCCGGGTGAGGGCCCTGGGCGGGCTTGGGTAGCAAGTAGTGGAGGGCGGGCGAGGGGCCCTGATAAGGCACCCCCCACAACCCTGACAAGGCGTGCCAGGCAGCCGGCTCCCAGCTTGCAGGGGGCAGCGCGGCCCCAGGCCTCGCCCGCCCGCCCGGCCGGGCCAAGGCTGACCTCAGGGCGCTTCGCAACTTGCGCCAAGCCCCCCGCAAGCCCCTTCGTGCCTTCCTTTTGCACATCCTTTCGGCCTTTCTGTGGCTACCCCCCAGGCGTGGTCGTGTCTGCGTTTGGGCGCTACCTGCCGCAGCTGCTGAGCACCGGGCCCGACGCAATGAAGCTGACTGGGCCCTTTAGCAAGGCGCGCCGCGGGCTGGGGCTTTGGTCGGGCCTTAAGGGTTTTGTTCCGCGAGCTGGCCTGGCAATGAGCAGCCGCCGCTTAAAGATGCATTTGTCAATGCACGCATGCACGCCCGGGTCCTGTTTGCCAAGGCTCAGCCCAGGGCAAGGCGTTTCATGCCGTCCCAAGTCCCCCCCTCGACCCTCTTCACAATGCGCCGCGTGATCTCAGATCCTGGACGCCACTGTCACCGACCCCTTCATCAAAAACTGGATGAGCCTGCTGTGCTTCCTGCTGTCCGGCCTGCCCGCTGAGGGCACCATCGCAGCAGAGGTGGGGGGCCCTGGCCCGCGCGGCGCGTGGGGCTGGCGGGCGTGTGCATGCTTTGCGCGTGGGCGGGCGGGCCCCTCGGCCGTGGCCCCGCGGAGGGCACGATCGCCGCAGAGGTGACGGGCCTGCTGCAAGCACCCGCGGCGCGGCGCTTGCGGGCGTGTGCAGGCTCTGCGTTTGGACGCACGCGCGCGCCCCTTTCAGCCTTTCCCATCCACCAACGCTCCTCCGACGCCCACCCCCAACCGACGCCCCGCCCTGCAAGGTGGCCTTCATGTTCAACGAGTGTGAGCCTGGCAGGGGTGCTTGAAGCGGAGCGAATTCCTGTGTCTGCCCCTGCCTCACCTCAAAGAGGGCCATTCATCCAAAACATCCTTCTGTTTACCTAGCGTGGATTCGAACTGCAACGACCAAATCAATAAAACGGCAAACACAAACGCGTTGCAGGGTACCGGCCGGACTGCAAGCTGGACTTCCCGATCGGCGGCAGCCAGGCCATGGTGGCGGCGCTCGTACGGTGAGGGCCGGGCCGCATTTGGGGGGGAGGGGCTTGGCGGCCAGATGGCGCTGCTGGCTGGGCGGGGTGGGGTGAGGGAGGGGGTGCACGCGCAAGCGGGCAAGCCTTGGCGGCGCCTACCAACACACTGCAGGCGCGAGGCAGCCAGGCATGTCCGTGCCAACACGGACCAGCGGGACGGTTGCAAAACAAACAAACGCACGCACGCGCGGCCGGCCGGCTGGCCTGCCCACCGTTCATGGCTGACGCCAACTCCCCGCCCAGTGCGATCGAGAAGCGCGGCGGCCGCCTGCTGACCAGCGCCCACGTCGAGCGCATCACCCTCGGCCCCTCCGGCCGCGCCGACGGGGTGCTCCTGCGGGGCGGCGGCGCGGTGCGGGCCCGCAAGGCGGTGGTGACCAATGCCTCGGTCTGGGACAGCGTGAAGTTGATCGACGGGTCCGAGGCGCCGCGCGAGGCCGAGGCGCTGAGGAAGGGCGCCGAGGCGACGCCCGCGTGCCCCTCGTTCATGCACCTGCACGTGGGCTTCGACGCCACTGGTGAGGCCTACGCGCGGGGCGAGGGGCAGGGTACAGGGACGACCTGCAGCAGGGGGTTAACGTGACATCCCCAGGCCGCCACTGGCAGGCGCGACACGGCTTGCCTTCAATCCGCCGCCCATTCAGAGCATCCGCGCCTCACACCCCGCCGCCCCGTCACCCCGCATCACCCGCCCAGGCCTGGATGACCTGGAGCTCCATCACATCATCGTCAACTCCTGGGACGAGGGGATTACGTCACCGCAGAACGTGGGCGCCTTTTTGGGGGCTGGGGCCCGAGCAGGGAAGCGGGGCGCAGGCGCGTCTGGGCCTGCGTCCCGGTCGTGCCGGGCTGCACGCCTGCCTCCCCCCGCCTCATGCAATGCCTCACCATGGGCCCCTCTTCCCGGCCCCTCTTCTCTCCCAACTCTCCCCACGCTAGGTGGTCCTGGTCTCCATCGCATCTGTCGCCGACCCCTCCCTGGCGCCCGCGGGCAAGCACTGCCTGCATGCGTACCTTCCCGCAACGGAGCCCTTCTCCATTTGGGAGGGCCTCGACCGCCGCAGGCGAGGGTCCATGGGGGGGGTGGAGGGCCCGGCCTGCGCCTGCATGTGTGTGTGTGTGGGGGGGGGAGCGCACGCCGCGTGCTTGCCCTTCCTGCCCGCCACGGAGCCCTTCTGCTTTTGGGAGGGCCTCGGCCGGCGCAGGCGAGCGCCCGCCTGGGTTTCAGGATCGAAGCCGATCTGAAGGCTGGGGCCGCCGAGCATGGGTCGAGGCAGTTCATACCCCAGCCTGACGAGCCGGCACCGCCTCGGGCCCGCCTTGATGACAACACCTGCCCGGCCCCGCACGTTCGAATGTCGAATTCGAATTTCGAATTTCAAACGCGCAGCCCCGAGTACGCGAAGCTCAAGGCGGAGCGCTCCGAGGTGCTGTGGCGCGCGGTGGAGCGCGTCATTCCGGACATCCGCCAGCGGGCAGAGGTCACCCTGGTGCGTGCGCTGCCCGGCCGCTCGGCTTTTCGCATCCATGGGAGGGGGGGGGGGGGGTGGGTTGGTGCCGTGGAGCGCGTCATTCCGGACATCTGCCGCGCGCTGCCGGGGGGTGGTGGGAGGGCAACTCGCGGGCCAGCACTCGCTTGCCTGTGGGCTCTGGAGCCATGCGGTGGCCTGCAGTCTGGGGCGGGCGGCGAGCGCCCCGCCAACGCACCCATGCTGCTGCCCTGACCCTCGCTCTTGCTTGCGCCCTCGCCCGTGCCCTCCCTCGCCACCACCCGCAGGTGGGCACGCCGCTGACGCACTCCCGCTACCTGCGGCGCCACCGGGGCTCGTACGGGCCCGCCATCAAGGCCGGGGAGGCGACGTTCCCAGGTGGGTGGGTGGAGGAAAGAGGCCGCCTGCATCGCCCAATCACCCTGCATCCACTGCACGCAATGCGTTCGGGCATGCCTGTGCGCAGGCATGCGGCCGCGCAGACCCATGCCAAGCGACGTGGCTAACGCGCCCCCAACCCCTCCCAAACCGCAGGCCCCGCGACGCCGGTGCCGGGGCTGTACGCCTGCGGCGACTCGACCTTCCCAGGCATCGGCCTCCCCGCGGTCGCGGCCTCGGGCGCCATCTGCGCCAACACGCTGGTGCCGCTGGGCCGCCACCTGGAGCTGCTGGGGGCGCTGGGGCTGTGAGGGAGTGGGGGCCGCGCAGCGCCTGCCGCGCGGCGCCTCCACGCCCCGCGCGTCGTTGGCCTCAGGCCGGTGTAGAAGCCAGTCACTCGGTGTGCGTAGCCTCGACAGGATGGGCGGGTGCGCGAGCGTTTGGCGGCTTGCCTGACAGCACAGCTGGGTGCATTGCAGGCTTGTAGTATGGCAAGGCCCTCGACGCATTTCTCTGGGAAGTTTGCATTGCGTTTCAGGCGCTGCGCTGCAGGGAAAGGCTAGTGGCAGGTGTACGAGCGAGCGGCCGGGGCAGCTGCTGCCCGAAACCGCTCGAAACCCACCTGGCGGCCCACCCACGCCGCGGGCGCCGTGCATTCGCCATTCGCGCCCCCGCCTGTCGCCTGCCACCTGCCGCCGGCCCCTCCCGATGTGAGCTGAACAATGAGGTGCCTGCTGCTGCTGGCCCTGGCCCTGGCGGCCGCGGGGGGCCAGACCGTCCTCTGCCCGCCCCCCGTGGACGTCGAGCCCGTTAGCAAGTTCTGCCAGGACTTCACCAAGGTGTGCGTTGATCAAGGGGACTACGTGCTGTACGAGAACAAGCACAACCCGCGGCACACGGCGTTCGCGGGCCTGCCCCAGATCAGCCTGGACTCGGTGCACGTTGACTATTACGGCTTCGGCGACGTCTGGGGCACGGAGTTCCTGTACCCGCAGCCGCTGCTGCGGCCGGCCACCAGCGGGGAGGAGAGCAAGGAGCTGCAGGAGCCGCAGTTCAGCCGATGGTGCGCCGCCGCCGCCGCTTACGCGCACCGCAACGCCCCGCCCAGGCGCCCGCTGTATGCGCCGCCCCCTGCTCGCGCATGGCGCCGAGGGCAGTGCATGAGGTGATTTGCGTGCCCCAGGCAGCCTCCCGCGCCTGCCGCCCCCACCCCCCCCTGCCTCCTGGCGGCCCACCCCTCCCCACCATCCCTGCCGCCCCCCTCCCACCCGCGCCAGCACCATCCCGCTGATTATATACCCCAACTACCTCTACGTCTATGGGGAGTTCTTCATGCGGACAGTGGCAACGCTCTATGCGATGCAGGCCAAGGGCTGGATAGACAAGCGGTGAGGCGGCGGCGGCGGATGATGATGAGGGGTTGGGCGGGAGTGGTTTGAGCAGGGCGACGTTTTGCTGCTGCTGCTGCTGCTGCTGCTGCTGCTGTTGCTGCTGCTGCTGCTGCTGCTGCTCGTGTGCTGCTGCTGCTGCTGGGTGCATGCAGGTGGTCTGCTGGGCCCCGCAGCGGCCACGCCACGTTTCCAACCACCCTCCAACTCCGCAACGCCCCTCTAACCAAACTCGCCAGCATGACCATCGTGGTCGCCACCCTGGGCATGCGGCTGGAGCCCTATCACTACTTCCTGCTGCGCCCCTTCTCCAGCTGGAATGCGACCACCCTCGGCCACCTAAGCTCGCGGCTGCCGCTGGCGACGCCCGAGCAGTACAACCCAGATGGGCAGCACGTGCGGTGCTTCAGGTGAGGACGTGGATGCGGTTATGTGCGTGGATGGCGCGCCTGCTTTGGCGCCAGCCTTGCCCTGAGATCACTAGGGTGCTGCATGAACCATGGGGATTAACAAGCTCATTTACTATCCCCCTTGCCCACCCCCTTCCCCCACCTGCCCGCCGCCTGGCACCACCCCTGCCTTTACTTTTGAACCCCAGGCAGCTGCTGGTGTGCCAGATGAACTACTTCTGGAAGCTTGGGATAAAGAACCCCCTCTGGTCGACGGGGCAGGCGGTGAGGGCTGGTGGAGGGGCGATGGGCGCATTGGGGTGGCTCTGGACGGCGGGCGGCGCGGCGGCGGTGGCGTTAAAAGCCTCCCAAATGCGACGGTCAGTAGCTGGTCTGAGAGGATGATCAGCCACATAGCATTGCTGTGGGTCGCCCTGGAGGGTCTTTGTTTGCGGGCGGCGACAGCGGCGGCGGCGGCGGCGGCGGCGACCGCGTGCCGTCCCGCCCACGGCGTGCACCGGCCCCCCGCCCTTCGTTTTTCCCTGCCCCAAAAGTCCATGCCATGCAAGACCCTGTGCGAGCCCGACGACGGGCCGCCCCCTGCCAACGTGCCTTAAACACGTCCTGCACCCCCCCCTCCTCTATTACTACCCAGATCCTGGATTACTACCGGCCGCAGCTGCCCCCGCCGGACCCAGAGCTGGCCGACGACACCAAGCTGCGGGTGAGGAGGGGGCTTACACAACGGGCAGTGGGAAGTTCACGCTGGGAAGCCCGAACCGTCTGGGGGCCTTCGGCGGCTCAGGGGACGGCTGTGGCCCGCCCCTCTCCTGCCGCCCTCCTGCCCCTCCCCACCCCACCTTGCCCCGGGCGCGCTGCCCCACTGAATTCCGCCCCGCCCCACCCCACCCCCTTACCCCACCCGTCAGGTAATCATCAGCACGCGCCCCCTCAGCAGCCGCTCCAGGACGCTCGTCAACCAGGACCAGGCGAGTGCGCCTTGGCGGCCTTGGCTTGGGCGCTTAGAGGCCACAACCCCAATGAACCTGACCAAGGATTGACAATGGTTGGGGGGAGAATCGCACAAAGGCAACTCTGGCCTGGTGATGTCGGGCGCACCTTACTCAAGGAGCCCAAGGGCACCCTAGCCTTTCTCACTAAAACCAATAAACACAAACGATCCAATCCGAATTCAAATTCGAACCTGGCCAGGTGTGGTCGTGGTGCACCAAGTTCGAGGAGCCCAAGGGCATGCCCCCCTCCTTACTTAGACCCGCTCAAGCTCTGAAAGATTCAAACTCACTCACACCAATTCGAATCCGGGCAGGTGTGGTCGTGGTGCACCAAGTTCAAGGAGCCCAAGGGCACCCGCGACTGGAAGGGCTCCGCCTGCGTGCGCCACGAGTTCGGGCGGGACCTTCTCAAAGACCTTGCCATGGCCTCAAACGCGGACGTTCTGGTGGGTTGGGGAGGGGGTTTCGCAGGACATGCGGAGGCACACGGGCGCGGGCGCTTCTGTTAGGGGGAGGGGCTGTTGAAAAAAAGGCCCGTCCGCGGCGCTGGTCGCGGGCCGTTTGTTGAGGGCGGGGTGCGGTGGCGGCCGTGGCGTAGCGCCACGAGTTTGGGCGGGACCTACTCAAAGACCTTGCCATGGCCTCAAACGCGGACGTCTTGGTGGGTTGGGAGGAGGGGAGCAGGGTAGGGGAGGAGGGGAGCGGGGCGTGAGGAGGCGCTCCTGCTTTGGACGAGCGGCCAAGCGCACGCGCGCACGCACGCCAACACACGTGCCCCGCCCCTCCACAACCCCAGGTCGGCGTTCACGGCAGCGCGCTGTTCAACGCCTTCTTCATGCCCCTGCACTCGAGCGTCGTCGAGATACGCCCGTACGGCTTCAGCGGGGAGTGGCCCAACATGTACCTGAAGGCGCGCTCGCGGTTGACTGTGTTTGACCGTGTTTGACCGCGTTTGACCGCTTGTGTCGATCGTGCTCTCCTACGTCTAGGCAAGCCGGTCGAGGATTCTTGCTGCTTGCCTGTCCAGTGCCCTGATGGGCCCGCCCGTACGCCATGGCACCCTTCCAACGCCCAAACCCGCGTTCGAACCCGCAGGAGATGACGAGCAGCGACGACAGCAACTCGCTTTTCTGGTGGGGCATCAACGTCGACTCGCCCGAGGCCAGCCAGCCGGGCCTGCTGGAGCTGCAGCGGCGCGGGAACAACGCCACGTGGCTCAGGGACCGGCACACAAACGTGAGGATGTGGAGGGGTTGGGATGGGGGGAGACGGACGAGGCCCAGGGACTTGCTTCCTGCGCTGGCGCCCTTCCGCTGGCTTGCTCCTCCCCTCCCCCTAGACCGTCCTTCGCCCTCCCCCACCACCCCTCCCTCTCCTCGTCATCTGGCGACCTCGCAATCTCAGATCCGCCTCGTGCCCCTCCAGTACCTGTTCGAGCGCATCGCCCTCACCCGCCGCGATCTGGCCGCTTATCTGTCCTTCCGGAAGCGGCGGGAGCATTACATAACCGACAGCATGACTAACCTCAACGACACGCAGCGGCGGCGGCGTCTAAGGCTGCAGGACCTGCTCCTGCGGCGGCGGCGGAGATAGCAGCGGGGTTGGGGGCCTGTCGCGCCGCGGGGCGTGCAGGGGTGGCGGCCCCCCTGCCCTGCGCCCCGCGGCGACGCTCCCTCATGGCAGCTGCACGCGCTCGGCCGGGCGGCCCCGGGCACTCCACTCTGAATCGGGCGCGGGCCAATTGGCTGCGCGCGTGACCTGGCCCGTGGCCTTTGCTTTTATGCTGACTGATCTCCAACCAAATGACTCGCGTTCTTTTGTCTGTGTGGCTTCCGCCACCGCCGATGTCTCTTTTACTGCCAATCCAGCCGCCAACCTGTGCCTTCACACCTATTCACATCTATTCTCTTTCTCAATGCAGCGGCCTGCAGCAAACAGCCCCGCCCCTTTTGTGAGCGCACCTAGCAGCAGCAAGTAGCGGCAGCAAGCAACGGCGGCGGCGCCAGCACTGCCAGAACCCGCCGGCCGAACTGGGCGCGCCCGGCCCCGCCCGGTCCCTTGATGCCCGGTGCCTGCGTTTGTGTAGGCCTTGTGTAAGCGATTGCGTAAGCACCCGCCCTTTTCAGCTGCGCAGCGGTGAGAGTTGGGCGCGCCCGGGCGGGTGCTGTGGCCGTGGGCAGTGCGGATTTGCCACGTCCAGGAGTCTGACAGTGCTGAGGGGCAGAGCTGAGGCTTACAATGGCTTGCTCGCCGAAAGGGGCTTTGCGCGGGGCGGCGCGGCGCGCGGTCGTCTGTGCAAGGGCGGGCGCGGGCGTCACCCTGTATTGGGGCGGCGCAATGAATGACGGCAGGTTTGCTAAGGGGGGCAGGGCCGCGGCGTGGGGCAAGTGGGCAGTACCAAGAGACGAGACGAGGGGGAAGGAAACAGCGCAGAGGCTCACGCAGAAGGAAACTCACTCAGCGGTGGAAGGGGGCACTGTCGAAGGGACGACGGGCGGGGGCAACCCAAGGGAGCAAACGCGCATGCGACGGCGCCGGACGGATGCACAAACGCAAGAGACAAGGTGGGGTTGCGAGCCCTGTGGCGCCCATGCGGCTGCGTCGCGGGGGTTTGGAGTGTCAAGGGTCAGTGTCAGGCAAAAAAGGGTGTCGGCGCGCGAAACAAGGGCGAGAGAGCGCGCCGATGGCCAGCTGGCGCCCGCGCTGGGGTGGGTCAATGGGGTTGCCTGCCTGCTCTAAGGCTTTTCAGGGGCGGGGCCTATGGGCGCCAGCCCTTTCCTGAGGCCGCGGGCCGGCGCCGCGGGCGCGCCTGCCTAGGCGGCACAGCGCGCCTCTGCAAAGTGATGGGGGCCGCCGGGCCTCGAGACGGGGCGGGTGCGGCGGGCCCAATTGCAGTGAGGGCTGCGGGAGGGGCGGGGCCTGGGTGCTGATCGCCTGGCCCGTGATCTGCAGATGACCTAACGCCGCCACCGTTGGCTGGCGGCGAGGCACGGGGCGCGTGCCCGGCGCGCGGTCGTCTGTG
>VIYE01000165.1:0-10667 GCA_008037345.1 Messastrum gracile | reverse complement strand
CGTTTTAGATTTATAAAATCTTTTTTGATTTTACCGAAAATTTTCTGAAAAAACTAGAACGCCAAATTTTTCTGTAGACTTGACAAAAATACCAATACGTGTTAAAATAACTTTTAAGGTTAAAGTCTTAACCCCTACACAGACAGATTTTTATAGGATCGACAAGATATTCATTGAACTTTTTGAATGGTTCCTCAAACTGAAACTAAAGCAGGCGCTGGATTTAAAGCGGGTGTAAAAGATTACCGTTTAACTTATTACACTCCTGATTACGTTGTAAAAGAAACTGATATCTTAGCTGCATTCCGTATGACTCCACAACCAGGTGTTCCACCTGAAGAGTGTGGTGCAGCTGTAGCAGCTGAATCATCTACAGGGACTTGGACAACTGTATGGACAGACGGTTTAACAACTTTAGACCGTTACAAAGGGCGTTGTTACGATATCGAGCCAGTACCTGGTGAAGACAATGTGCGAGGAGAATAGTCCTCAAAGGTGTGGGTTCAATTCCCACTGTCTAATAGGATAGACAAAACCAACTACCTTACCCGATAGCAAACAAATAGAACCACCAACCCAAGACCAAACCAATTTTCAAATAAAACGTCGAAAGACTAGGGGACAATAGCATGGTAGTAAAGCCCGTACCAGGGCGAGGTGAAGTATGGAAGGTCCAATTAAAATATTGAATAAAACAACTCAATATAAAGAAAGATAGAAATATCCCAAATAAAAGTTCCTTCTTCGAGATGAAGATGCATATCCTAAACCGCCCAGTCTAGGTGACTCTCCCACCCTAACGCCTAGTTAGTCAAACTGCGCACTCGTAAGGGTTGTCTACGAAGTGTTTCCTTGCAAAAGATAGACATATTGGGTATCGGTCTCTCGACCATACGCGAAAACTTTGAGAATAAAAACTCCTGTGCCGACTAAATTTTACCTAAAAGTAGGAAAACATGTCGGGAGAGCCATCGTAGTCGAAATTTGTGAATACAAATTCAAGAAATCTCTAATCAAGATTTTGAGTACAAAGGATGGCAGTCGATCGACACAGGGAAGCTAGGGGCCTGAATGTTGGCTTAACCCGAATTTTCCGAGTGTCAAATAACACAACAAATAGGGAAGTCGCCACTACTACGTCCAAACGTAAGTGGTTATCTCACCTTCATAATCAATCGGAACTATATATATGAACCAAAAATCTACAGAAAAATCTTCTAACAATAACACATCTGGAAATTTAATCTCCAAAGTCCCAAAAAAATCTAAACATCCCTTACCTTGGGAACAAATCCCTAAGGCTAAAACGAAAAACCTTCCTAAAAAGAAGGACGTAACCAAATTATTCAAACAAAATCAAACACTAACAAGATCTAAACCCTTGGATATCCTAACAAGAATCCAAAACCGAATCCTAAAAGAATTCGAAAATAAAGAACAACCTAAACCTGTAGATGACATCATGAACATTGTTTCAAGTATCGATCTACTAAGAATTTCATACGCAAAAATTTCCAAAAACAGAGGCAGTCTAACTCCTGGGACCGACAGTACCGTAACAGCAGACACAACGAATGATTCAAAACTCCAAGAAATCTCAACAAAACTTAGAAACGGAAATTACAAATGGAAACCCGTTCGAAGAATCATGATCGAAAAACCAGGAAAAGTTGAAAAAAGACCCTTGGGTCTCCCCGACTTCGATGATAAAGTAGTTCAAGGAGCCATTTTAATGATTCTTGAAGCCATCTACGAACCCGAATTCGAACTCCTAGACTGCAATTATGGATTCCGTCCAAAAAAAGATACCAATCTCGCAATGGAAAAAATCACCCAAACACAATTCCATCAATTCGCTATTGAAGGAGATATCAAAGGTGCATATGATTCGGTAAACCACGATAAACTATTAGAAATTTTAAGAATTCGAATTGCGGACGAGAAATTTCTTACCCTAATTGATAAAGGCTTAAAATGCGGTTATATGTTACACTTCCAAAAAACCGACACAATTATCGGTACACCTCAAGGTTCAATTTGTAGTCCAATCCTCTTCAATATTTATATGAACGAATTTGACAAATTTATCAAATCCGAAATTTTAGGAAAACTTCAAAATGAACTCATCACACAAAACAAAATTCAAGATATTGAAAAGAAAAAAAAAACTGAAGTAAGTTCAGAATACGAAAAAATACGATCCCGAAAAAGAAAAACAATAGAAAGAATTTCAGCAACTATAAAAGCGAAAGATCCAATAAAAGTAATTCCTCCGGAACGTTTCGTAAATTACACTATGACTTCAGAATACCTTAAAAATATTTTCGAAAACGATAAAAAATTTATAGAATACAAAAACAAATATGAAAATATTATGAACATGAACTTTGAAGACAAAGACGAATCAAGAAAAAAAAGAAGTAACATACGAACACAAATAAAAAAATACGTAGTCAAAAACTTAAACGACTCACAAATAAAAATTTTCTTGGAAAACTATCAAGGTTTCCTTGAAACTAAATTAAAAATGGAAAAGGCTACCCAATCAACTATACCGTATCTTGACCCAGAAAAACTCGAAATCAAAATTGCCTACGTTCGATATGCTGATGACTGGATCTTATTCGTAAGAGGCACACTCGAACATGCTCAAAAACTAAAAGACATAATTTCCAAATTTCTATTGGAAAACCTAAACTTCACCCTAAGTGAAGAAAAAACTAAAATCACGAATCTCTACAACAACAAAGCTTTATTTCTAGGTTACGAAATATTCTACCAAAGAAGTCCCCTAAGGTTAAGACTAACCAAAGGCACTACTCAAACCACACAAAGATTCAGAAAACTACAACTCCACATAGATATGAAAAGACTTGATTCAAGATTCAAGCTAAAAGGTTACCTAACTAAAAAAGGCTTTCCACGAGAAGTTGGATTCCTAACAACTCTACAAGATCACGAGATCATCACCAAATTTAATGAATTTATGTTAGAAATTGGAAACTATTATATTCGACAACTCTCGTATCCATCACGACTAAATAGATGGATGTATATCCTCTATTACTCATGCATTAAAACCCTAGCCGCAAAACACAAATCAACAGTAAAATCAATCATCGTAGATTACGGATACAAAGATATATCTATCGATATTAAAGGTAAACCAAAAGCCACCGATCTCCGAATCATCAGCAAATACGAATTCAACAAAAAGCCAAAATACGCAATCCTATTAAATTATAAAGAAATTATGTTTCAACTAAATAAAATAAAAGAAAAATACGAATATCAAAAAAGAAACCAATTACCGCTGGACTTAGTAAGAGAAATCGATATGCTAAGACTGCACAAAGTAAACTTCCGAACTGCTTTTAAAGCAACTTCCATGTGTACTATATGTGGAAAAAAAAAGTTTCCACTTGAAAATCACCACATCAAACCATTAAAAAGAAGAAACGACAAAAATTTCAGAGGATACAAAAATTTCGACCTATTGGTTGCGGCCTTAGGAAGAAAACAAATCCCAATTTGTAAAGAATGCCACAACAGTGTGCATTCGGGGAAGTACGATGGAATTAGCCTGGACGACATCTATGATACTCGTCTAGCAATTTCCGAAAGTTTTTTAACTTTCAAAAACACCCCAAATAAACCCACTACCCCCAACTCCGAGCCAACTAAGGTGAAAAATGAAGTTTTCGTAAATGAAAACAATCGTACCTACTATAACCGGGAGTTTCATAACTATATATCAAAACAAAATGAACGCTACACCAGCAAACACTGAATCAAATAAAGATGATTTAACGGATGTTAACAATATTAAAAACCTTGACGAATTCGAAGCAGCATTAGCGAATCCGAAATTCAAAGACAACTTCAAAGCAAGTCTAGAAGAACCAACTCCAACTAAGAAAGATTACCTTGAAAGAGCAACAGCACAAAAAATTGTGGAATCTTTCGCCGAAAGATCAAATACAACCTATCTTGACGCTGTGATTGGAATCACGGCGTTAGTACAAGGAGGAGGAACAAATAAAAATATCCCACCATTCACCCGAACAGTAAAAGGACGAAATTTCGACCTAAGCGTTCTAAGAGACGTTGTCAAAAAGGAAACCGACGGAAAAGGGACTGTCCGTCAGTTAGCCAAAACTCTAAGAGACACAATTCTCAAAATCGCAACCAATAATTCGTGGCATGGCCCTTTAGCAAAAGCGCTAGTAAACGAATTCCCGAACGATACACTCGAAAATATGGATCTCTATGCTGCTTGCGAGATTCATGAAGACAATCCAAACGCGCCTCCAATTATTGTTAAACTCTTAAAACTAAGAGCACAAAAATTGAAAGCACAAAACCCAAGAAAAAACCCAAACCAACCAAATCCTAACAAAGGCGGCGGGAAGAAAAGAAGATAATTCCCACTCCTCAAACTCATATATATATATAAAAAAATAACCAGATAAAAATAATTAAAGATAACCTAGTGTGTTATTCTCATCGAGGGAGAGCCGTATGATGGGCGATCATCACGTACGGTTCGGGAACGGGCTCCTGCTAAGCTACATTGGTCATAAGCAAATCAATGAGTCATCCGAGAGGGTGGGGGTCTAGTTTCATCAATACATTGCTTACGTAGCTTACCCAATCGATCTATTCGAAGAAGGTTCAGTAACAAACTTATTCACTTCAATTGTAGGAAACGTATTTGGTTTCAAAGCTTTACGTGCTCTTCGTTTAGAAGATCTTCGTATTCCTCCAGCTTACGTTAAAACTTTTGAAGGACCTCCGCACGGTAAATTTTTGCCCTTATCATTTTGTTAATTTACGTAATAATGAAAAAAAGAATTCAAACTTTACATTATTTACCTATTAACAATATAAGAACTCTATTAAACGGGGGAACTCTAAAAAAATTTCAAGCTTTTAACACTTGTGCAAGCTCTCAAGAAAATTTCCATGAACCAGAAATAATTCAAAATTCTGACCATTCATTAACTCAAAAGAAGCTTATGCAAAAAGGGTTAAAAAGTTTAGACAATCCCGTGCTAAGGGGCTCTTTTACTTTAGTATTGAATGAAGAAAAACTAAATCGTTTAGATGAAATTGCAAAAAAAGCATTTATTGAAGTAATGTCTACAAAATTAACTAAAGTTACTGCTAAAGATCCTGTCTTAAAAACAATTCATTTAAAAACAGATCCCGGTAAAATCCAAAATAAACGTCCTGGTGTTTATGTTATTCAACATAAAGAAACAGGCGGTTGTATTGTAGGTCAAACGACAGATCTAAGAAAAAGATTCAACCAGTATACAAACCGTAGCCAATCTTTGACATTAGATAAAAATAAAATCAATAAAAACTTTTATATTGCTGTTCAAGAAGTTATAAAAAAAGGTCTTGACTACAGTCAAGTTTTTCAACGTTTTGTTGTCTACACTTGGGTAGATAGTAATAATAAAGCTTTAGCTGTTCAAACTTCTTTGCTTTTAAAAAATGAAATGAATTATTTAGAGCATCGTCTTTTATTAACTTTTTTTGAATGTGGTTTAGCTTATAATTTCGAGGACGTTGGGCCTCAATTCACAGAAATAATTACTTTACCACCAACTGTACCTCTAGCTCGTCAAACTTCTAGAACTTCTTTACCTACTGGTCACCTACCAAAACCTTTTAAAATTGAAAATTTCTATTTTCAAAGTTCAGCTGATTACGAAAAATTTCGTAAATCTCTTGACATTAAAAGTCGTCGAGACTTTTTATCTATGCCTTGTTTAAGAACGAAACTTCGACAAAGTATTGGAGATTTAACAGCTACAACTCGTTATTTAACAGACCAAGAAATAGAAGAAGCTTCGACGCAAGGTTTATATTATAAAATTCACTCAAAAAAATAAAACCAAAGCTATACTCTAAAACATTCTAAACTTTGATAGAAAATTTTCTTCATTCAAAAATTAAAGAGCTCAAAGCCTAACGACCATCCTTTTTAGGAGTAGCGAGAAATCTTGCGAAATGTAGAGTAATCTTTTAACACTTCATTAAAAGATTAATTATATGGTCTGATCTTTCTAGTAATAGAAAGCAGGTGTACCTAAATATTAATATTTAGAAAACATCGGGAAGAGCGTAATGAACTCTTTTGAACATAAATGATCCAAGTTGAACGTGACAAATTAAACAAATACGGACGAGGACTTTTAGGATGTACGATCAAACCTAAATTAGGTTTATCAGCTAAAAACTACGGACGTGCTGTTTACGAATGTTTACGTGGTGGTCTTGACTTCACAAAAGATGACGAAAACGTTAACTCACAACCATTCATGCGTTGGAGAGACCGTTTCTTATTCGTTGCTGAAGCGATCTACAAAGCACAAGCTGAAACAGGTGAAATTAAAGGGCACTACTTAAACGCAACAGCAGGAAACTGCGAAGAAATGTTAAAACGTGCTCAATGTGCTAAAGATCTTGGTGTACCAATTATCATGCACGACTACTTAACAGGTGGTTTCACAGCAAACACTTCTTTATCTCACTTCTGTCGTGATAACGGTTTATTATTACACATCCACCGTGCGATGCACGCGGTTATCGACCGTCAACGTAACCACGGTATTCACTTCCGTGTTTTAGCGAAAGCTTTACGTATGTCAGGGGGTGACCACTTACACAGTGGTACTGTTGTAGGTAAATTAGAAGGTGAACGTGAAGTAACATTAGGTTTCGTAGACTTAATGCGTGATGACTACGTTGAAAAAGACCGTAGCCGCGGTATTTACTTCACTCAAGATTGGGTTTCATTAGCAGGTGTTATGCCAGTTGCTTCAGGTGGTATTCACGTTTGGCACATGCCAGCTCTAGTTGAAATTTTCGGTGATGACGCTTGTCTTCAATTCGGAGGTGGAACACTAGGACACCCTTGGGGTAACGCTCCTGGTGCAGCGGCTAACCGTGTAGCGTTAGAAGCTTGTACTCAAGCTCGTAACGAAGGACGTGACTTAGCTCGTGAAGGTGGTGACGTAATCCGTTCAGCTTGTAAGTGGAGTCCAGAACTTGCTGCTGCTTGTGAAGTTTGGAAAGAAATTAAATTCGAATTCGAAACAATCGATAAACTATAATTTTTTTCTAAATTTTTTCAAAATTTTTTAAGACAAAGGTTATTTAAAAGCATAACCTTTGTCTTTTGTATTGATTTAGTTTTTTTTTTTGATTTTTACAAAAAATCCGTTATAATAACCAAACGAAATATATAAAAAAGTTTTCTTAGCGTTTTGAATAATTTGTTCAGTTTTTTATTTTATGATTCTAAAAATTCAATCAAAAAAACATTTTGAGTTTTGTTTTTAAATTTTATGGTTAAAAACAAATTTATAAATATTTTTTTCAAATTCTTGTAAAAAACGATTGGAAAGCTACTCTGAAGTTTAGCGAAAATGAAAAAATATATTTCCTAAAGGAGATCCCGTGGAAACACTTTTCAACGGAACACTAACAGTAGGAGGTCGTGACCAAGAATCCACAGGTTTTGCTTGGTGGGCGGGTAATGCTCGACTAATCAACCTATCTGGTAAACTACTAGGTGCACACGTAGCGCACGCAGGTTTAATTGTTTTCTGGGCAGGGGCTATGAACTTATTTGAAGTAGCACACTTTGTTCCTGAAAAACCAATGTACGAGCAAGGTTTAATCTTATTACCTCACTTAGCAACTTTAGGATATGGTGTAGGACCAGGAGGTGAAGTTATTGATACATTCCCGTACTTTGTATCAGGTGTTTTACACTTAATTTCATCAGCTGTTTTAGGTTTTGGTGGAGTTTACCACTCATTAATTGGACCTGAAACATTAGAAGAATCTTTCCCATTCTTTGGTTATGTTTGGAAAGATAAAAACAAAATGACAAACATTTTAGGTTACCACTTAATTATTTTAGGTTTAGGAGCTTGGTTATTAGTTTGGAAAGCACTTTACTTTGGTGGAATCTATGACACATGGGCTCCAGGTGGTGGAGACGTACGTTTAATTACAAACCCAACAACAAATGCTGGAGTAATCTTTGGATACCTAGTAAAATCACCATGGGGTGGCGACGGTTGGATTGTAAGTGTAGACAACCTTGAAGATATCATTGGAGGACACATTTGGATTGGGACTCTATGTATTTTAGGAGGTATTTGGCACATCTATACAACTCCTTGGCCTTGGGCACGTCGTGCTTTCGTTTGGTCAGGTGAAGCTTACTTATCTTACAGTTTAGGTGCAATCGCAACAATGGGATTCATTGCTTGTTGTATGTCTTGGTTTAACAACACAGCTTACCCAAGTGAATTCTACGGGCCAACAGGGCCAGAAGCGAGCCAATCTCAAGCTTTTACATTCTTAGTGCGTGACCAACGTTTAGGTGCAAACGTTGCTTCTGCTCAAGGTCCTACAGGTCTAGGAAAATACTTAATGCGTTCTCCAACAGGTGAAATCATCTTTGGAGGTGAAACAATGCGTTTCTGGGATTTCCGTGGTCCTTGGTTAGAGCCATTACGTGGTCCAAACGGTTTAGATTTAAACAAACTAAAAAATGATATTCAACCTTGGCAAGAACGTCGTGCTGCTGAATACATGACACATGCTCCTTTAGGGTCTTTAAACTCAGTAGGAGGTGTAGCAACTGAAATTAACGCGGTAAACTTCGTTTCACCACGTAGTTGGTTAGCATGTTCACACTTCGTTTTAGGTTTCTTCTTCTTTATTGGGCACTTATGGCACGCAGGTCGTGCTCGTGCTGCAGCGGCTGGATTCGAAAAAGGTATCGATCGTTTAGACGAGCCAGCATTATCAATGCGTCCATTAGACTAATAAAATCCACTTTTTATTTTTTTTCCAAGAACTCGACTGTTCTTATGTTTTTGAAAATTCGAGTTCTTGGAAATGAATTTATGGTTCCACCATTTAAAATTTTAAAGATTTTAAACGCGTTCTTTTTAAAATTTTTTCAATAAAAATTTTAAAACTTTTATTTTTAAACTCTAGAATTTACTTTTTCAAAACACATTGAAATAAAAATATATCTAGTTTATAATTTTGTCAAGAAATTATAAAACCTTATCTTTTCAGAATTCTAAAAATTCTGAAACGCGTTCGATTCATATTTGAAAAGTTTGAAGTTTAAAAAAGTAAAATCAAAAAATTTTTTACCATTTTTAGCTATGTTTTAACGAAATAGAAATTGTGTTTAGCAATCTCAAACCTAAAGTGAAAAGAATGATTTCAAGATCAAAGAATTAAGTAAACAAAGATATTTAAACATTTTCATGGGATTACCTTGGTATCGTGTACACACAGTAGTAATTAATGACCCGGGCCGTTTAATTTCGGTGCACTTAATGCACACAGCTTTAGTAGCTGGTTGGGCCGGTTCAATGACTTTATTTGAAATCGCCGTTTTTGATCCTTCAGATCCTGTTTTAAACCCAATGTGGCGTCAAGGAATGTTCGTTTTACCATTTATGACACGTCTTGGGGTAACTCAATCTTGGGGAGGTTGGACAATTAGTGGTGAAACAGCGACAAACCCTGGAATTTGGAGTTATGAAGGAGTTGCGGCTTCGCACATCGTGTTATCAGGATTATTATTCTTAGCTTCTGTATGGCACTGGGTTTACTGGGACTTGGAACTTTTCCGTGATCCACGTACTGGAAAAACAGCTTTAGATCTTCCAAAAATCTTTGGAATTCACTTATTCCTTTCAGGTCTTTTATGTTTTGGATTCGGAGCTTTCCACGTAACAGGTTTATTTGGACCTGGAATTTGGGTATCAGATCCTTATGGATTAACAGGAAGCGTTCAACCGGTTGCGCCATCTTGGGGTGCTGATGGATTTGATCCATATAACCCAGGTGGAATCCCAGCGCACCACATTGCTGCAGGGATCCTAGGAGTTCTAGCTGGTTTATTCCACTTATGTGTTCGTCCTTCAATTCGTTTATACTTCGGTTTATCAATGGGAAGTATTGAAACAGTTTTATCAAGCAGTATTGCGGCTGTTTTCTGGGCGGCTTTCGTCGTTGCAGGAACAATGTGGTATGGTTCAGCTGCTACTCCAATTGAACTGTTTGGTCCTACGCGTTATCAATGGGACCAAGGTTTCTTCCAACAAGAAATTCAAAAACGAGTTCAAACAAGTCAAGCTGGAGGTGCTTCCCTTTCAGATGCTTGGTCAAAAATTCCAGAAAAATTAGCGTTCTATGACTATATTGGAAACAACCCAGCGAAAGGGGGTCTTTTCCGTACAGGAGCTATGAACAGTGGTGATGGAATTGCTGTAGGTTGGTTAGGACATGCTGTTTTCAAAGACAACGAAGGGCGTGAATTATTCGTGCGTCGTATGCCAACATTCTTTGAAACATTCCCAGTGTTATTAATCGATAAAGATGGTGTTGTTCGTGCCGATGTTCCATTCCGTCGTGCGGAATCAAAATATAGTATTGAACAGGTTGGTGTTACAGTAACTTTCTACGGTGGTGAATTAGATGGTTTAACATTTAATGATCCAGCAACAGTTAAAAAGTATGCTCGTAAAGCTCAATTAGGTGAAATTTTTGAATTTGACCGTTCAACACTGCAATCGGATGGTGTATTCCGTAGCAGCCCTCGTGGATGGTTT
>VIYE01000164.1:0-11336 GCA_008037345.1 Messastrum gracile | reverse complement strand
GGCGCTGGCGGCGGAGGGGGCGCTGCTGGGGGGCGAGGGCCTGGCAGAGCCGCTGCTTGGGGTGCTGGGGGGTGCAGAGGGCGGCGGCGGCGCCTTTGCTGAGGGAGCCGACGGCGACGAGGGCGACGAGGCGGCGGCGGCGGTGGTGGTGAGTGGCGAGGAAGCGGCGCTGCTGGGGGCGGCGGCGGACGTCCTGGAGGCGCTCGGGGCGGCCGAGCCGCCGCTGCCCTGAGCCAAGCGAGAGAGAGTGCGAGGGTGAGGAGGCGCGGGCCGCCGTGGCTCGGGCATGCAGAGTTGTGGCCCCCGGCGTGCCCGCAGTAGTCGTGGCAGCGGTCGCGCGAGCGGTCGCGCGAGCGGCTGCGCAAGCGGCAGGCAAGCGGCTGCGCGAGCGGCTGCGCAAGCGGTTGCTTCCCGGCCGGGCGTTCGGCGGGGGCCCCAGCGCGTGCGCTGTGCAGGCTCCCGCTTCAGCTGTCGTCGTGAGTTGCTTGAACGCGGTTGCGTCTGGCACGTGCGCCAAAAGCCATGCACAGCCCCTGCTTGGCTGCAGTTGCACTTTGCTCAAGCGGCAGTTGTAACTCAGGCATGCTTCATCCCAATCGAGCCACAGCGCGAGCAGGCCACCTGCATTGGCAACTCAGACAGCAGCGGCGGCCCGCCGCGTGCACATACCTGTGTACCTGAACCCGCCAGGCCCGAACACGCTGCCGTGACGCAAGCCTGCTGCCAGTTTTTTCCCTGTGTCATGCAGGTCATCGCCCTGGCAGCAGCCGCACGGTGGCGCCGCAACAAGCAATAGAGTTGCAGCCCGACTGCAGCGGGGAAAGAGGGCGACCGCGACGCAAATGGGCATGTGCATGCCTCGTTTACAAAGGCGGGCCGCCACACACTCGCGCTCCGCTGCTACCCAAGCATGGATGATGCAAGGGCAGCAGGTCGGCATGCCCTCAAAGCTAAAGGTGCCTGCCGCGGTGCCCTCGTGGGCGCCAACAGGTGACGCGCGCAAGGGGGGGCGGGGCTCCGGGTGTTGCACATTGAAACGCGCCCGGCTGGCTGCCTGCTATGCACATCAACACTTGTGGCGGACGTAATTGACGGCGCTGCGGGCGAGGTGGCCAACTGGCTTGCAGTGGGCCCGCCTACCCAGCCATGAAGCCGAGCGGCCACGTGGCCGAGACAAAGTTGGGCGCTTTGCAGCCGCTGTCCAAGATAACGACCACGTTGTGCCAGCCTTTGCCGGCCGCAATCGGGACGCGCTTGAACGTTATGGTGGCATTGCCGCCGTACGGGATCGGGCCCGGCGGGCCCTGGGCAAACAGCCACGCGCCGGCGTCGAGGGGCACGGCGGAGACGCCCGAGCCCCTGTCGTAGCAGGTAGTGTTCAGGGCCATGGCGTCCTTGACGTTGGCCAGGAGCGCGACGGTGCCGACGACCAGGGGGGTGGTGCCGCCCGCCGTGAGGGTGACCGTGAACGTCGCGGTCTTGCGCGCGCGGGGCCTAGGCGGGCTGGTGGTCAAGCGCACCGCGGCGTTCATGGCGGGGCCGTCGGCGACTGCGGGGCACATGGGGGCGGAGGCGTGCAGGGGAAGGCGGGGAACAGGGATGAGGCCTTCAAGGGAGGTTGGGCTCGAATCGAGCGCGTTGCTGAGGCCGCCACCGGGTGCTGCCCGCATCGCCCCCTGGCCCCGCCGGCCCCTCCTTCAACGGCATGTTTGCCCTCGCCCCGCCAGCCCAGCCCCGCGGCCGGCCCCCAGCATTGCAACGCACCATATAAAATGCCCGTCCCCGTTCCCCACTCGGGCATGAGTGTGCCTGGGATGCAGCCGGCTGTGGTTGCCGGCAAGCGGCGCACATGGAGGGGCGTGGCGGGTGCAGCGGGCGGGGCCATGGGGTTACCGTGGCCGGGTCGGCGACTCGCTCTGCGTGCGCCTTTGCGCCAGGGCCAGCTCGCTGGCGGCCTGCTGGCATCCTGCGCATGCCCACATGTGCGGCAAAGAGAGCAGGGGCCGCATGCATGGCCTGCCGTGTGCGTGCACCGGCGCCCGGGCTTGTGCATTGCGCAAGGGCAGCTGCAGGGCGGCTGGCGCGGCTCACGAGGCTCGATGGCGACGCGCATGTAGAGAGGCCCCGTCCGATTGGGCGCCACCACGGGGATGGGCGGCACGGCCGCCGGCAGGGTCTGATTGGTCCAGTCCAGGCTTGCGTCGGCCGGAAAGCCGCAGGTGATGTTGCGCCTCAGGTAGTCCGGCGGGACAGGGCTGAAAAAGGGGTCGTCCAGCCATATCTTGATGGTGCCGACGGGGCTCGGCGCGCCATAACTCGAAATGCTGATGTTGATGTTGGTTGGCTGGTTTGCCACCGCAACGGGGTCGAGCCCAAACGGGTAAATAAACCTGGGCAAGAAGTTTGCCGCGTCGGCCGGCCAGGGCGCGGCGCCCGCCAGCAACAGCAGCGCGAGGAGCGGCAGCAGCCTGGGCTGGGCCACTATCCAGGGGCTTGGGGTGGCCATCATCATGCGGGTATTGATCTGGGACGACCTGCACGGGGTCGTAGAGAGGTGCATCCCTCGTGGAGGGTACCGAGATTGAAATGCGAGTGGTTTTGGCTACTATGATGCCCTGGTAACCTCAAATGCGTCGGTAACTTGAGTGGGCCTTCGATCCACTGGCGCCTCACCCGGTATGTCGCCTCGTTTTTTTTAAAAAAAACTGGCTTATTACGGTGAATGAAACGCAACTCAGTGAGTCGCGCGCGTGCCCGAGAGGATTCTGCATGAGTCAGTGGCGTGGTGTGGCTGCCGCGGCGTGGCGTGTGGCTGCCTGGCATGCAGGATGCCGGTTTTGCCAGGCCTGCGGCCGAGTTCGACCCCCATAGCGTTTGAGGGCTTTACCCTTTTGGCGAGCCTGCGTTTCGAAGCACATTGCCCACTGCTGCAGCCCATGTCAGCACGCTCATGCGCCTGCGCTGCTGCGCAGCTCGGCTCCCCAAGAGCGCCCAAACCACCTGCGCCCCGACTTGCTCGTGTGGCCCGCGTTTGCTTAGGCCTGCGGCGTTGAGCCCCGGCGTGGATGCATTCATGGGCAGCGGTGGCGCCGGCTGCTGCTCGAAGGGCTGCTGCTTTACGACCAAGGCCGGCCCTAGAGCGTGCGCTGCCTTGTGCAGGCTCCGCTGCGGCCGTGTGCGTTCTTCGGAGCCGACTGCGTGTGGCGGGTGCGCAAAAACATGCGCAGCCACCGGTTGGCTGCTGTTGCACTTTTCTCAAGCGGTGAACATGCCCAAGGCACGTCTCATCGCGCATACGCCTCATTGGCTTACAACAGGCTGCTTTAAGCTCCTGCTTTGCAAGGGCGCTTAATACGCATCAAGCCCTGCACTGGCAGGTGCGGACGCAAAGGTTGGGCATGCAACGTCGACCGGTCGAGCCCGTGGGCAGCCCAGAAAGCATGCAGCGGCCCAGGTGCGTGGCCACATGACCAGCTGCCACGTGTGCCCACACGGCATCCCTGGCTGGTTTGCCGCCGTTTGTTTGATCGCAGCAATGGCTGCCGCGCTCATTCCGCACACGAGGGCGGGAATGCCAAGAGAGGGTGGCGACCGCGCAAGGGGCTGGGTGTTGCAAGGTCAAAGGGCTGCGGCGGTGCGGCCTGCTACACCTCCTTCGAGCTCGCGGCCGCTCGCGCGCGCTCTGTTTTGGACTGGCAAGGATGGCCATATGGCACCAGCAGGGGCAGGCGAGGAGTGGCAGCGAGGGTGGCCGCCGGGGCGATAGCCCCTATACTGTTTTGTACGAATAATACATGGGCAAGCGCAGGAAGTGGTTGTCCGGCGACTTGCAGCCGGTGTCCACAATGATGAGCGCCGCCTGCACGCCCTTGCCTGCCGCGACTGGGACGTTTGTGAATGTCAGGGTCACGTTGGCGCCATACGGCATCGGCGCCGAGGGGCCTCGGCAAACGCCCACGCGCCGTCGCTGAGGGACACCCCCGAGACGCCCGAGCCCCGGTCGTGGCAGGTGGTGTCCATGACGTCGTTGGCTCTGTCGGCCAGCAGGCCGACGGTGCCGAGCATGAGGGGTGCGGTGTCAGCGGATGCCAGGCTGACCTTGAACGTGGCGGTCTTGCCCGCGCGGGGCTTGGGGGGGATGATGGCCGTCAAGTGGCCCCCACATAAGCCGGGATGGGGGCGTCGGTGGCTGCGCAGGGATGGGGGCGTGAAGGGGTTGCCGGTGAACAAGGGAGGTTGCGCCGCAGTCGTGCGCGCTGCTGAGGCCCGCGCGGTAATTTAAACGGCAGCACGTGTGTGCCATCAGCGTCCGGCACCCCACAGGCCCTTGGGCGCCCAGGCAGCTATGATGGTTTGGCCTGCTCACCCGTGCGCGCTCCCAAGAGGTATATATGGCAAGCTCGCCCCCTGCCCACCCACCACACGCCAGCTCAATCGGCCCCCAGCAGCCCACTATACACGTTGCCCGGCAAGAGCACTTGGGCCCACCGGATCGGCAGCCACATGGGCACCTGGTCTGGCTTTGTGTCCCCACCCTAGGGGCTGCACAGCCCTCTTATGATTTGCGTGGCAGGCTGCTCGGGGCGCCGGCGCGGCAGCAGCCACGCACCGCCCCGCGCGCCTGCTCTTCGGGCCGGGCGTTCAGCCGCCCCATTTCCTCCCCCCCACTCACTCGCGTGTCAACATCTGGTGCCCACCCCAGCACAGCCGTTCCCGACCGCGCGGCCCGCGTCACCGCAGTCGGCACCCGTCGACTCATGGGCTGTTGGGCCCTTCTGAGCCCCTGCAGCACGTGCGCGGCTTCAGCGCTGAGTGCGCGCCACCTATTTGCATACCCACGCTTCCTCAGGTGACCGGCACACCCGCCGTTGCCGGGCCCGGCCACTCACGTCCCTTTGAGGAATCCCGGGCCCCTGCGCCCCATTGATTCTTCTTTGCCGCAAACTTTCGACGCGTGAACACAGTGGATCGGCCGCAGCCTGTGCAGCCGCCGTTGAAGACTGTCACGTGTGTCGGCCTCCTGCTGCTCCAGAGGCTGCAAACACAGTCACACAGCGCAGATGGCCGCAATAAGCTCGCGGCCAGAAGCCAGGCTGGCGCTGGCGCTCCTCGCAGCGTTGTGGGTGGCCGCCGCGCCCCGGCCTGCCGCCGCCGCGATCTTCCCTCTCGGCTTCGCCTACCCCTTTGGCTACTCATCACTCGTCGTGATGGCAAACCAGACCTTTAATGCCAGCGTCCTTTTCCTGAGGGAATACGCGCCGACGGGGCCCGTCGGCACCATCAAGATATGGGTGGACGACCCGTTCGGCGCTGCCGGCGCCCCCTGGGTGCAGGTGCGCAACATCACCTGCGGCCTGGCGGCCGACGCAACCCTTGACTGGACCCAGCAGATGCTGCCGGCGGCCACCAAGAAGGTGCTAACGTCGATCACGCCGCCCATCACCCTGGTGGCGCCGGCCACGCCCGGGTACCATAACGCCCGCATCGTCGTCGAGCCTCGTGAGCACCCGCCCGCATGGGGCCGCCCTGCCCTGCCCAATTGCGTGGGCTGCCCGCCCCCCGCCGCTGCGCGCACAGGCCGCGCCGGCGCGCGGGGGCCCTACCCGCGCCCACACGTGCTGCCAGCGGTCGAGCGAGCATGAACGCATGCATGCACGCACGCTGGCCGCCCCAATTGAGCAGGCCTGAAGGAGCTGTCCCGGGTGCATGCCAGTGCACCCGTGCATGCCAGTGGGAGGCTTCCGTCTGTTGCCAATCACAATGCCCCTGCGACCCCAACCCCACGCACCCAGCCCCTTCCCTTGCGGCACTTCCCATCAACCGCAGCCGGCTGCCTCCCAGGGACGCCGATAAACTTTGGCGTTACGGAGACGGGCAACGTGTATGGTGGGCTGCGTTACCCGCCGGGGCTGACGGGGTCTGAGTTGGGCGCGCGAGGGCGATTGTGCGAAAGGGCGGGGGGGGGAGCATACGAAGGCGAAAGTAGGGCAGAGCGAATAGGTCCCCACGGCTCTCGCCCAGCGGCGGCTGTCGGTAAAGCGTCGGGAAAGCGGTTTGTGCGGTTTGTGCGGGTCAGTTGACCATGGTGCAAGGTGGGCAAGCAAGGGCCAGTGGCGCCCAGGACATTGATGGTTCCTGTAGGAACTGCATGGCTGGCCAACCTGCAAAGGGCAGGGCCCGTTGCATCGCAACCTCGCCTGAAACCCCCAACACGCCCCCGTCCCCGCCCTCCCTTTTCCGCGCTTGCCGCGCAGTCACCGCTGTTCCCTCCATGATGGCCGTTGCTAACATCCTGGGCGAAAGCCCGCGCAAGCCCCGCGCAGGCAAGACCGCCACGTTTACCATCGGCTTCACGTCAATCGGCACTGCGCCCCTCATGCTTGGCACCGTCGCGCTCTTGGCCAACAGCCAGTCCCCGGCTGGACTGAACACCACCTGCTACGACAGGGGCTCGGGCGTCTCTGCCGTGCCCCTCGACGCCGGCGCGTGGGCTTTCGTGCAGGGCCCGTCGACCCCGCTCCCGTACGGCGCGTCAGTCAAGGTCACGTTCACGGGCGTCAAGGTCGCGGCCACACCCGGCCCTCAGTCGGCGCTTGTTGTGTGGGATAGTGGCTGCAAATCGCCCAACACGCTTTTCCCCGGCACTATCTTTTTCTACACGACTGGGTAGGGGCTTCATTTATTGCAACCTCTGCAATCTGTGCTGGCGGGCCAGTGAATGCGCACGGCCTCGCGCACCTTGCACGTTACACGCGCGCAGCTGGCACCCGCCCAAGCGCGCTCTGCCAGGGAACTGGCGGCCACCTGGCCCGCACACGCAACCATCTGCTGGCCGCATCTTTCGCCGGCGGTTCCCCCGTTTGCCCTCTCTCCATGCCTTTTTTTGGGCAGCTGCAACAGCACCGCCTGCTGACCCAACTTGTATGCGTTCGCTTGTGGCTTTGCTCCCCAACTGGCTCCCCTTCCTCTCTTGTCGGCAGCCCCGAATATCACCAAGCCTGTTGAGCATTTTGCTGGCGCCACAGACATGTAAGATGCTGCCGCCTCCTCTCAATGCTGCCGCTTCAGCGTGCTTCGCTCACCTGCAGCTGCATGCCTCAATGAGCTTGCTCTCCTGCCTTTGTGCGCGTGTCACGGTGTGCGCCCCACTGGGCTTGCGAGCCTTCATGCGCGTGCTGAGCCTTTGATTGCAGCAGCATTGGGAGCGGAGTGGCTCGGCGTGGCAGCCCAGGCACGGGGATATGGCGGCCAGCCGGCAGCTGGGTTGCACCCGCGCGCCCACTGCGCGCTCCACCGGGAAAACCGTGCGGGTGACCGCGCTTTGGCTGCCTGCCGCCGCCGGCCCAGCCCCCGGCACTGCTGCTACACAATACCGTCCGCAACACACCCGCCTCGACGGAGCACGCAAGCTCTGGGCCCACAGGGCGCGAATGGCCGCCTGAAACCGGGTGCTCCGGTCCTCCCAATGATAGAAATGAATCATTGCTTTCTCTCGGAGCGCTTGTGCGGCCGCTGGGGCCGGGGGTGGCCGCTGGCGATGCTGCTGGTGCACCTGCTGGCCGGCGCCGCCGTGGCCGGTGCGCGCGCCGCGGCTGGCGGCGACTGTGCGGTGGGGCGCCCGCCTGCTGGGCAGTGCTCGCTGAACGTGTCCGTCGGACACGCCCCGCCTGCTCAGCAGGTGGCCTGCCCCGCTTGGTGGTCCCGATGCAGCAGCCCCGCAGCCGTATGCCCAGCCGCCGGCTCGGGCGCGCGTGCCCGCAAGCCCCCCCCTAAACACCCTGCTCCCCTCCCCCTGCCGCCCCCACACAGGCTCCCCCCCGCCCATCGCCAAGGTCACGGTCGCCTTCACGGCCTCCCTGCTCGCCTCCAAGTGCCTGACCGCGCCCGCCCCCGCGACGCCGGCGCCCGGCGCGGCCGCGACGCTCGTGTGCCTTCGGTCCGCCGACACCCGCTTCTTCCTGTGCGCGCAGTCCAACGCGGACGCGGCGCTTTACGAGTGCGCCGGCTGCAGCGCCAAGGTCCTGCCAAAGGCCGCTACCGACCTCGACCTGATGTGGAGCGCGGGCACTGCCGGAAAGTCTGCATCCGCGCCGTTTTCCCTGTGTCTCAAGGGCGGCGGCCTGGAGTTCGCAGATGGGTCCGGTGTGGTCCTGTGGCGCTCGGCCGACACCAGCGCCGAGGCGGCCGCGGCGGCCGCGGCCGCGGCGCTGCCGCTCAGGGGGCTCGCGCTTTCGGACTGGGGGGACGCGACGCTGCAGGACAAGACCGGCAAGTCCGTGTGGGCGACAAACACGTGCTGCCGCCCATTCAGGGGCGCGGCGCGCCAGACCCGGCTGGAGAACAAGAACAGCCACGGTGGGTCAGGAGGGGAGGGCGTCAGGGCACGGAGCGGGCCTTTGCGAGGGGCGCGGTCCAGGGAGCGGGGGACCAGGCCCCGCTGGAGGACAGCCATGGTGGGGTGTGTGCGTGTGTGAAGGGTGTGCATGGAGGGCAAGAGGCGGAGCGAGTCCTTAGGGCAATAGGGAGCGGGGCGTCGACACAGGGAAGGGGGGGGTCGACACAGCGGAGGGCAAGCTCGTGCCCAGCAGCCGGGTGTTGCTGCAGGGCGAGGGGGCGGTGGTTGCGGCGCGAGCGCGAGCGCGGTTGCTGCTTGCCCCTTTCCTCTCAGGCTCCCCCCCCTGCCACCCACATTCACACCACGGCCCCGCGCGCTTGCCCCCTCCCGCTGCCCATCTCAGCCGGCGTGCCGCCGGCGGCGCAGGGCGTGCCCGCGGTCGCCGTTGCCGCGACCGGTCAGCTCCTGCCCGGGCAGTGCCTCACCGTCGCCGCCCCCGCGGCGGGCTCCCCGGGCGCGCTCTCCTGCCTGGCGTCCCCCGGCGGCCGCTTCTACCTGTGCATGCAGCCGGACGCCAACCTCGGCCTCTACCCCTGCCCAAAGTGCGGGCCAGGCGCCCCTCCAAAGGCCGCCTCTGACTTTGGAAAGGCGCTCTGGGCGTCTGGCACTTGGATGAACTCGGACAAGCCCCCGTTCAAGTTTTGCGTGCGCGCGGCGGCGCCGACGACCGGGGGCGGCGCGCTCGTGGCGGCGGCCGCGACGGACGCGTCCGGGGCGGCCATCTTCAGCACTGACTATGACATCCGCCAGCCCCTGGGGCGCGGCCAGGCGGTGGCGGCGGCGGGGCCGGCGGCGGGGCTGGTGATCACGGACAGCGGGGTGGTGACACTTTACGACAAGCTGCGGAACCCGGTGGGCCGCGGGACCGGGCCGAAGGGGCGGCCAGTGGGCGGGGCGCAGGGGTAGAGTGGCGAGGCCTGGGGTTGTTGCCGGGTGGGGAGGGGGTGGGCGGGAAAGCCGTGTTCGCGTGTGCGCCCTCGCCTCAGCAGGCTGCAATTGAACGTGCTCGCCACCGTCTCTGCAAACCTGGCCGTCGCGCCATTGCCCTTGGGACACAATGCTTCGCAGGTGTGGGCCACCAACACCTGCTGCCCCTCCACCAACCGCGGCGTGGACGAGGCCCTCATCTGAGCGGCTGTCGCAGCTCACCAGCCGCTGGCGATCGGTCGGACAGCAGCGAGCGCGCCAGTGAGCGTGCGCTTGCGTGCCTGCTGCAGGCCCAGCGCGCCGCACGTGTAATCGGAGATCGAACCCAGCCTCTTGCTGCGCGGCGCCCCAACTTGGCAGCCGCAAGGCGCGGGCGGGTGGGCCGCCGCTCGCTCTGAGCGGCGCCCGCTCCGGCCCAGCCAAGGCGGCGCCCGGGCACTGGTGTCGCTGCGGCAGGCAACGAGAGCTCAGGTTGAAATCGCATATCCATGCCTTGGGCACGACCCCCCCCCCCGCGAGGACGCCGCCAGCACCCATCGGCGTAGCATGTGTGCCGCCCCCACACGCGTACCCCGAACACGGGCAAGGAGCAAGGCTGAGCATCGACCCCCCTTGTCGCCCCCGCCCCCTGCCCTGCCCTGGCCGGCGCACGGCTCGAGCATCCCAAACAGCCGCGCACCCAAACGCTTTGCCGTCCGGACATCCGGTACCCCCAAATCCCGCTGATGATGCGTACAGTCGTGCCAAACGCCCCCTGCATTGCGAGGGCGGGCGCTTCTGCGCCCGTCTGCACAAGCGCGTCGCGAGCCCCCATCCCATCCCCACCCCCCACTCACCCTCCCTTCAGCCCTCACCTTCACCGCCATGCTCTGCCGAAACCCCACCGTGCAATGTTGTGGTATGGCCCCTGGGCCCCTGGGAGCCTCCTCTTGGCTGCGCTCGATCACACTTTCCGCTCGTCACGGGCGACCCCCCACACATGCGCCCCCTCGACCGCTGCCGAAACAACTCAAGCCCGGTCCGGGCCGCGCAACGCCCTCGCACGGGCCGCACCCACGAGGGCAGCGACCCTCTCCCCGCCCTCTGCCAGTTTTCTGCGCCCTGCCCAAAACACACACCCCGCCCGCGTTGCCTCACCGTCGCCCATGCCCTCGCCCCCGCCCTCGGCCTGCCCTTGCCCCCTCGCGCTTTCCCGTGCCCTCGCCCCTGCCCGTGCCCCTTCCCTTGCCAGAGCCCTTGCCCTTGGCCCCTCTGGCCTCCCCAGCCCTGTGCCGAGCCGAAAGCAACCCCACTTTCTGCGAAACAACATGGCTGTCGTGAAAGGCGATGCAGCACACCAGGAACGGCCAAGCTGTAAGAGGAAGAGTCTGCCTGCCTGTGGACTCGAGCTGTGCGGCGAAGAGCGCCCCGCCCCGGCGTCCCCGCGAAGGCAAGCGGCGCCAATGGGACGCGCGCGGTGCAGCGCGCACACGCTGCTTGCTCCAATCGCTCGCAATTGCGTGCCGTCGAGCCCCAAGCCACGCCGCGCAAGCAGCGCTACCTCCTACAGACGAGCAGCCGGCGCTGCGCGCGCGCGCGCGCGCGCACGCACGCACCACGCCACGCACGCAGAGGTCTTCCCCGTTCACGGGCGCCATCCAACCACACAACAGCCTCAGCAAATTGCCGTTTCAAAGTTTCCTCTCCGCCTCTCACATTTCAGCTGCAACTGCAACACTTCCCCGGGGCTCGCCCTCCTGGCCTCTACTCGATTCAAACGGTCTGCTAGCCATTTCTACTCTCGACTGGAGCAGGCGCCTTGCCCGTAGAGCAACCCCGCCCACGACGCAGCGCCTCGCGAGGGAAGGACTCTACGCCTCTCCGCTGGCGACCCCGGCCCACCCACCATGCAGCGGCTATCGAGAAGCAGCTCCCTGGCGCGCAGCGGCTCGCTAGCGGGGGCCCCCTCGGGCGCCGGCCGCCTGTTCGCCGCCTCGCTGCCGCCGCAGCTGGGCCTGCCCGCGGCCCTGCCGCC